>CAUZXS010003257.1:92500-140000 GCA_963585895.1 Sepioteuthis lessoniana | reverse complement strand
CTCTGTAACTGAAATTTATCATCATTTTGACAGTTGGGAGAAGGGATTTTGGCCCCATTTTTTTAGAACTCAGTAAGATTTATTTCTCAAACACACCTGGATATGATCCACATGTGTACCAAATTTGGTGAAAATTGGTTGAGTGATTTTCACAACTAAGAGAGAGAGATTGATTTATTTTTATAGTGTCAATTTAAAATTATTTGAAAACCAGTGGCTCAGTTAGATGGAAACTTTCTTTATCCTGCAATGTAGAGCATTTTAACAGTATTGAGCTAGCAAAAATTAAACTACAGTGTGCCATTTTTGCTGTGTTACACTAAAAAACACAAAGAAATATATAGAAATCAAGCCATTCCAATAACTCTCAGTACATACCCATATTCAATTTTTTTTTTTAATGGTTATCATTGTAGGAAAAGGATTAGACGACAAGAGTTCAAATCCTGGAAAAAGTTATTTTTTTCACTTCATGCTAATTTCCTTGGAAAAAGCATAAATTCATCTTTCTCCTTCTAACTGGGATTAATAGTAGGATAGACTAGTTTCTTAAGCTTGAGCAAGGCAGCCAGTCTAGGAGAGGAAAAACTTTGAATTCAAACCAGCTGTACTCTGCTTAAAGATGGACCTGATGCCACATCTTTCTCCTAACAGGGGATTTGGGCAAATTATACAGTTTTTAAGATGGTCATTGATGTTCATACATACTTTGTGCTAAAATCTTTTATTATCTATGCTTAATATACATGTTACTTCTAAAATCTGATATCACAAATATTTTCACCATCAAAGAACCTCAGCATAGACAACGTTGCTTATCATGTATTTGTTCTTTTTGTTTTAGTAAGAGGAGTCTCTGTAGCGTAGTGGCTAACATGCTCGACTGTCACATCATACTAAGTGAGTTTAAACTCCAATCAAGCCATTACGTTCACTTTTGAACACATACCCTTGGGAAAGGTATGAACCCCCTTATCCTCCTAAAATAATACTTCTACTGTTCTTCTACAGAGATGGATTTGGCCTTAAATAATCCATGAAGGTTGAGATGTCCTTAAACAAAGAAATCAAAACAAATCTTTGGTCTATTCTCTTTTAAGATTTTCACTGAGAACTTTAAGGTGAAATTTAGGCATGTGAAATTTAGGCATGTGAACTTTAAGGTGAAATTTAGGCATGTGAAATTTAGGCATGTGAAATTTGGGCTCTGTTAACTGTAAGATGAGATTTATTGTTTGTTTTGTTTTAATGGCATATCAACTTTCTTGGGTTATTTCATGCCAAATCCATTCTTCTAGGACAGTAGTGTTACTATTTGACCTATATTTGGGAGTAGGGGGGGTCATACCATTCTCAAGGGTATTTGTCCGAAAGTGAACGTAATAACATGACTGGAGTTCAAACTCAAATACTACGATTCCGCATTCCATCACTTTAACCATTACATTATGAGGGCACCCGCCTCCATCCCAAGATGAGATTTAGAAACATGTAAGTGAAAAAAGGCATTTCTTTTATCTTAAGGTTACTTAGCACACTCGGAGTTTTAAAGAAATGCCGACTCATCTGAAATTTTCATTTTTTTTTAATCTTTTATTTTGTCACTTTAAGAATATCTAATTGGATTCGTTTCTTTTGCTTATTCCACATTTCATACAATTCAAGCTAGGATCTGGATTTTTTCTATTCTTTTCTGATAATTTAATGGATTTTTCCTTTTTTCTTTCTTTTGTGAATGGTTTACTTACTTCTGTCAACACAATATTCAGGACTTCCAGATGTGGCAAGGCACACCACAGAGAACTGCTTTGTAAGTTAAAAATCAAAACATCACCACAACTAGTTTTTCCTTCTCTTTATTTCAGTAATAACAATTGATAAGCCAAGCACAATTGTGTGTTCATTAAAATGCATCTCGTGGTGAGGCTCCAGTTATAGAGATCTGAAGAATGGAAAGTCACCTTTCTTTCACATTACTCCGAGGTCCACTTTGATTTAGAATGGTAGTACCTGTTTTGGATCCCACCTATGAGTCAAATAAATAATAAATGTTTCATTAATTCTTATTTTCCATCTTGATAAATACAAGTTCAGTCTCAACACACTTCATGGATATAAAAAGAAAATGCAAATAAAAAACTTTTTCATAAAATGTGCTTGATACTATTATGGCAGAGTGGGTATAAAAACTAAAAATTATTACTGTAATTATTAACACTAGAAGTCTGTTACTTGAAGTTTTTTATATATATATATATATATATATATATATATATAGATAGATAGATAGATAGAGAGAGAGAGAGAATTGTCCAAATAAAGGAGAATAAACATGGAATTAGTCAAGTGGTAAATGACACAGGAGAAATGAATTAACATGCCTACATTTCCATATCAGTATTGTGTGTGTGTGTGTGTGTGTGTGTGTGTGTGTGTAATTGGTACCTACCATATTTTAATGGTTAGCAAGCTCACCTACCAAAATTACTGGCTCATGTAGAAGATTTTCAGATGTATTTTGAAGAGTAGACAATTCACTGAAACTTTGAAAAACGAAAGGGAGTATTTTGAAGAAATTAATGTTTCATTTATTGTTCATTTCAATTTAGATAAATACAGCTTCAGTCTGATACTATAAGAATATATCTTCTATATTATTTGATAATAGGATATAACAAAAATGAACGTTTGATTGATAGTTCCTTTTTGTCTTGGTAAATAAAACTCTTCATGTGGTATAATGGTTAGCAAGCTAGATTAGCAGATCATTGATAGTGAGTTTGATTCTCACTACTGGCGTAATGCCACAACTAAATAATTAAATGCAGTTTCAGTCTTGACACATTTTGAAAAGGCAATGTATTTGGAAGCAAATTAATGTTTTATCGATTATCCATTTCTGTCTTGGTGAATACAGCTTCAGTCTTGATACTTTTTGAAAACACCCCGTAAATAGAGAAGACAAAACTTAGCAAGTCCCCCTAAAATTGTTATTACAGCACTCGGCTTGAAAGAGACAATCTGCAGGATAAACGGAAAAGATAATAAAGTATAAAAATAAAAGATACTCTATAAATCTACTGGAATCTGATTTATGTTGTGATAGGAGCCATGAAAGGGTTCTACCCTGACTTTGGATCAAGTGCTGACAGCTGTCAAAAGACTAGTAAAAGGAGATATGAGAACATGGGTGGGGACAGGTTCTTAGAGAGCCTTGGTTGGGGCGGGGCGGAAGGGGGGGGGTTAGTGAGATGACAAAAAATGACCTAATATTTTTAATACATATTATAAAAGCCTTCCTCTGCCATCATGATCTTCACCAAAATTTCTTGTCAGTAAGCAGTTTAGCCAACTTAGAAGCAAATATGACGTTACCATAATTCAGTTGAAATAAAAGTCTTGTCTTCAGTTAGGAAAACACCAAAAACAGAAGACATGGTTTCTATTTTGATAATTATATTTAAAAAATGGAGCTCTGAGGAGTATGCTATTACTCCCAAGTCCACTCAGACTCCGACAGGTAGTACCTGTTAAAGTCCCTCCTATCCATGGATCAAATAAATCTGTTTGAAAATTAACAATATTAGAGAAAAATATAACTGTAAATTGTTTGTATTAAGAATAGTTATTTGAACCTGTAATTGTTTACTAAAGATTACTATTATTATTAATTACTTAAAACCAAATAATTGTTAGCAAAGAAATTATTATTAAATAGAAACAGGTACTTGAAATCATAATTTTGTGTATTAAATAAGAATATTTGAAATCATACAACTGTGTGCAAAAAAAACTCCCAAGAAACTTCACGAAAATAGAGATATGAACGCGATTCCCACACCTCTTAGCATAAAATAACACTAGAGAGATTGACATGCCATTAAAATCAATCAATCTGAATAGCCAGATATAACCTAACTAAATTTCTTTATTATTACACAAAGTTAGGTAGTTTAGCTTATTTCAATGGCATATCAACTTACCTGGGTTATTTAATGCCAAAGCCATCTTTGTAGAACAGCAGTGATACTCTCTGACCCATTGCTGGAAGGATAAGAAGGTTCATGCCTTTCCCAAGAGTATGAGTTTGAAAGTGTATGTAATAGCGAGACTGGAGTTTGAACTCGCTTACTACAATGTCGCAGTCCAGCAGGTCAGCCACTACACAACAGGTACTCAGCCCCACCACAAAGTTAGTTTATGAATTACACGAAAGATGAAGACAAAAAAAATAAAAAATAAAATAAGTGAAATCAAAACTTGGGAACTTTATAGGGTGATGCAAAATTAATGTATGGATTACTGACTTGCTACCCTGTGTTTTTTTTGTTGGAGAAAGAGAGAAAGAGAAAGAGAGAGAGAGAGAGAGAGAGAGAGAGAGAGAGAGAGATCCGGTGATAAATGTCAAATCCTCGGCAAGGGCTACGGACAAATGAGAGAATCAAATATCCGGATCAATGACATATAGCGTTAAAACAGCTGTTTTGCACTTGCAGGTAAAAGAAAGAGTTAATCTTTTCTTAAGACGAATAGGAGGGGTTTTGTTGACAGTTCACTGAAGAAGTAAGGGCATCCCATTTGATGGATCCCCTTAACAGGTTACTTGTATGTCTTGTTAGGGACTTTTGTAGATATCAGAGATTGTAATCCAATATTTCAATCGAAATCGCAAGGATATTGCAATTATATTCCCATGTTGGTGGAAAATTAGATTTACCAAAGAAATGGAAAACATGGACACTGCTTAAATTTCAAACCTAAGGCTTAGGTCAGAAGTTATTTTTCAACCAACTTTTAAAAAATAGCAGGAGAAAAATTACTTTTAGGAATAAGATGATATAAGTATAAAAATACTAAAATTACGAAGTTGAAACAAACCCCTTGTGAGAGGATCTGGTTAGTTAATCCCCAACAATTCATGGGGGTGGATTACAGCTTCCAAACTGTAGCCACGTTAGTACTACTGTATGATTGCACCCCTTCAACTCTAACGAAACTCCTGGAGAAAAAATCTAAATGTAAATCACATAAACATGCTGCAAGCTATTTTGAACAAATCTTGGAAGCATCACCCTACAAAACAGCAGCTGTACAGCCACTTACCTCACATCACACAATCCATCTAAGCAAAGCATGCTGGGGGCTACTGAAAAAGTTAGGTCGAAATCATAATCAACGTTCTTCTATGAATACATGGATACATCAATGTTGGCCTAGCCCAATCGGCTGGGGTGAGGGCTGTAGAATACACTCACTGCATCTCTGCTGAGGGGATAACATCGCCACTATTTAAACGAGTGTTTTGGAGATGACACTAAAAAATCTGATAGTGAGGCCCAATAATGCTGGAGCTTTGAGGAATGTGGAATACTCCTTCCCGGACATTGGCCTAGGGGTTAGAGTGTTCGCCAATGGCCCGGGAGACCTGGGTTCAATCCCAGGTCGAGTCATACCAAAGACTCAAAAAATGGTACTTGATGCCTCCTTGCTTAGCACTCAGCATTATAAGGTACGGATCAAGGGTAAAGTAGAGCAATCCAGGAAAGGAGTAGCGCCCTCCCCTACACATTGGTGTAGTAGCTATCGAAAAGGGAGCCTTCGGGTTACCCTCGACTATGGTCGCCAACTTTACTTACTTACCATTACTCCTAGGCCAACTAGGGTGATAGTACTCTTTAGGGTGCCATCAATGGGTCAAATAAAACTTTTTCACCATTAAACAGTGTCAACAAATGATTAATATTTTTAATAGAATTACTAATATTAGAAAGCAATACTTAAAACCATTTAACTGTGTGTAAACAAATGAGTTCAGACTTGTTTAAAAGGTTACCCAAAAACTATTCGCTTACAAATCGTATTTAATATATATTTGTATAAACTGAATTTGCCATTAAATAACTTACAAGAGTTGAGATGTCATAAAACCCAACCAACAATCAGGGTCAGGCGACCAGCAAAAACTTATATTCATCAGCTTTGTGCAGAAACTGGGTGCCGTTTAGATGACTTACCAAGAGCGATAGCCAACAGTTATGGATGGCAATAAAGAAATTTGTGCTATTGGCACACCTTGATGATAAAGATGAAACAATCGTTAGCAATCAAGCAGATTACTATGAACAGAATCGATGCTAGGGTCTCATACTCCCCCTAAAAAGTCTTTCATGTACACTACCCTGCAAATCTATTATATGTCAATTTTCATAAAGTAATATTCATAGAAAATATATCAAAGAATTCGTAGTTTATATGTGAAGACTCTGATTATGACAGACGTCAGTTTGTTTTCAGTGAGTTCTTTATATTTGTGGGTAATCAATATTAGAAGAGCTCAATTGGCTAGGGCTGTAAAATACATCGACTGCATCTCTGCAGAGGGGTAAGACCCCCCCCAACCGCCAACAAGGGTCCTGGATATGACACTAAATAGCCTCTGATTGTGAGGCTCCAGTAATGCAGGAGCTTTGGGGAATGCAGAGTACCCGTTTATTGCCATCACTTCCAGACCTACTCTGACCCGGAGTGGTAACACCTGATAGGGTCCTGTTTATGGGTCAAATAGAATTGTTTGATATTTAAACTGTATGCAAACAAACGACATGATAAATTGAATTGTTTGAAATAGCTGAACTGTATGTAAACAGATGACTGATGTTTCATTGAATTGTTAGTGATACATAGCAATACTTAGAACCATTTAACTTTGTTTACTTATGCTAAATTGAATTGTTAGAAATATAACTGTTTGATCATTTAACTGTGCTACAAAATGTGTTTACAAATCATCTACTTAATGAATATATATAAAAACAGGATTTGGCATTAGATAACCAACAATGGCTGATATGTCATCAAACCAAACCAAATATTTGAAGGATGAACAAGAAGTCTGACTGATTTTATTCATAGTTTTATGTCCTACTAACATTCTCAAAAGATTCTGACAATCACTCACATTCAGAAACATAATGAGTTTGTCTCAAATTTAGGAACAATGAGGGTCTAATTTTCAGTGCTAAATTTTGTCTGCCATATCAGATATCTGGTGACAACACACATTATGAACACATACAAAATGGGTTGGAAGATTAATAGGGAGATACTCATATCGAAGAGACGAGATTCCCAAAAGAAACCCAAGATATGACAATTGTGGGCATCCATAAAAATGAGAGCCAGGAAAAATGTCAACATTGAGCATCAGTAAAAGTGAGAATTGTGACAAAATTAATCGGTCATAGAAATGGAAATCAAGAAAGAAATGAAGAGGTAAAATGTCTGTAGAGAAATAGAGGAAGTCTACAAGCCTCAATTTCATTTTAGCTGTTTCTTTGAGTTTGGCTCATATGGCAAGGAATTAAAATGGTGGAATCGCTCTTGTGTCTTGATGGGCCCCAAGAGATGGCCTTTGATTGGAAAGATATCAGCGTTCTATAAGCGCCAAGAGATTTTGATTGATGGGAAGAAGGAGGAGAAAAGGGAGAAAATTGAATAGAAAAGAGGAAAAGGAAAATGAAAATAAGTGAAGAAAAGAGAGGAAGGAAGAGGATAGGAAGTGAAAAGAAAAAGAATATACTTGTAGAAGAGTGGTAAAGAGAAAATAGATAAAGTAGTAAAAAGGAGAGAGAGAGTGAGTGAGTATGTGTGTGCGAGAGAGAAAGAGAGTCAAAAGAAAGGACAGAAAAACAAAAAAGAGATGGGACAGAGAGATAGTGAAGAAAGTGAAAGCAAAGAGACAGATAGACTAAGAAAGACAGAGTGAGAAAAGAGAAGAGAAGAGAGAGAGAGAGAGAGAGAGAGAGAGAGAGAGAGAGACAAAAAAGAAGGAAAAGAGAGATAAAAAAGAAAGAAGAGTCAGAAGGAGAAAAGAAAAAGAACAGAAAGAGACAGGGAAGAGATAAAAGGAACAGAGAGAGGCAGAAGAAAAGACGGTCAGAGAGAAAGAAAAGAAAAAGACAGAGATAGGGGAAAGTGAAAAAGCAGAGAGAGAGACAAGAAAAGAGAAAAGACAAATTAAGCAGAGGGTATGACGAGAGAGAGAGAGAGAGAAAATAATGAGATTTGAGTAAGACAAAGAAGGGAGACAAATGGGAGAGAAGGAAGATATATATAAGAAAGAAATGAGATAGAGAGATAAAGAAAGAAAAAAGATGAGAGACAAGAAATGATAAAACTAAACAGAAAAAAGTCCATAGCCCATTAAAACCACCCAACTGGTATAAGCTATAACAAATTATTTAAAGATCCACAAAGAAATCCTTTCAAGACCTGAAAAATCCTCAAAAGAAACAGATTAGCAATTGAAGAAATCCTACAACATTTTGGCCCCAATAAACTTTTACACAAACGCAAGGCAACATAATAATTTTTTCTCTACATATTTACCCAACCCCTCCGCACGAGCAGGATACGACACAAGGTCAATTTTTTGTGGAATTTAAAGGGTTTGAAGAACCCAGTGTGCCCAACAATTTACCTAATAGCTAGAAGGAAAATAGTTGGATTTATACCTTTCCAACGTGTATTAGCGCTTTGTGAAATGCAAAGTGACTCAACTCGGGTCACCGTGTCTCTTTCCTAAGACGGTAGCTTTTACTCTACGGGCGCCGTCAATAATGATCTTTTCTATATAAACAACTGATAGGATTATTAATGATTACATTAGATTCAGTTTAAAATGTCAACCTGTCTAGGCTTATTTTATGCCTAGAAGTTAGAGTATCGCGTTCATTGTACATTCATATTTAATCTTTTGTGTAGTTGTTTCATAAGAGTTTTTTTTTTCTTCTTTTGCACACGGTCCTATCGAACACGAATAATTTGAAACAGATCTGACCCCTAGATAGGACCCTAACAAGTACAATCACTCTGGGTCAGATTCGACCAGGGAGTAATGGCAACGAAGGAATTATTTAAGTATCAATCAGTATGGACTGGCATTTCTTTTTAGTGCCAGTGCTCCGTGCAACGTGTTATAAAAATACAAATATACATCTTGTGTATATATATATATATATATATATATATATATACACGACACACACATATTGTTTGTTTGTGTTTTATGGCATATCAACCTTTGTAGGTTATTTAATGACAAATCCATTTTTATACAAGTAAACAGTTCTATTTGAAACTGGTTTAGCATAAGCACACAGTTTAATTGTCAAAAACATTTCTATTTCAAGCTATTCAGTTTAGTCAAACAGTTTTAATTCAAACAATTCAGTTTAATATGAGTATAGTTTTTGTTTACACACAGTCAAAACAGTTCTATTTCGAACAATTCAGTTTAGCGTAAGTATGCAGTTTAAATGTCAAAAACAGTTCTATTTCAAGCAATTCAGTTTAACATAAGTACGCAGTTTAGTTCTATTTGACCCATAGATAGGACCCTTATCAGGTGCTACCACTCCGGACCAGAGTGGACCTGGGAGCGATGGCAATGTAGGGGTGCTCTGCATTCCCCAAAGCTCCAGCATCACTGGAACCTCACCATCAGATTGTTCAGTGTCATATCCGAGTCACTCGTTGGGGGAGTCTTACCTCTCTGCAGAGGTGCAGTCGGTGTATTCTACAACCCCAGCCGACTGGGCAATATATATATATATATATATATATATATATATATATATATATATATATATATACACTCACGTAAGTATTATCTTACATTTTATTTTGGGGAATTTAAACAGATTGCTAATTTTATCCAGCTAACAAATTAATGAACGTTTCTCATGTCTCACCGGAATATACAACTTTGAAAATCACTCCGACATAAAACAAACTAACTTATTTCAGATTTTTCACTTTTTTGTGAAAGCCATTTTGTATTTTACATTCCTAGAAAAATTGGTTGCGCCGCAACTATCATAATTATTTATCGTGAAGACGCCCTATTTTTCAAGATTTTTCAGCCCAAAAATTAGAGACGCATATAATACACCAGAACTATGTAATTAATTTTTTTCCGGTCTCATACTTCACCATATTCGGGTTGGAATAATCGAACATAAGTTATATCTGTAATCCTAACTGAAGTGTTTTTTTTTTGCTGTTATAAAGAAAAGGTCCACCGGAACGAATGTTTGTTTGTAATTTTGTTTCTTCTCATCTGAGTTTATTTTCGACACAAACTTGTTGCATTTTTCTTAAAACATGTCTGTGTGTTTGTTCTGAATACCGTAGAAATTTTGTGCTTTAAGACATAATGAAAACCATATAATTGCTTATTTTTAATCAATACAAACCTATAAAAATTTGAACAAATATTAAATTTAGGCTAAATTATAAAAAGTTAGTGCGTCTTATACGAGAATTTTTTCCCGACTTTTGTTGTTAGGAGTGCGTGTTATACTCAAAGGATTACGATATTTTTAATATTGGAGTGGGAAGTACATCTAAATTTGCCACTGATAATTTGCTGCTATCCTATTACTATAATATTTTGTAGGATTACTGAATCCTAGAAGTCGTTTATTTAACAGGCTAATAATAAACAAGATAAAGAATGGAATTATGTAAAAATGTCAGGAGAATTCACTATGTGGGGTTTTAAAAGGATTTTTGAAGGTCAGGG
This sequence comes from Sepioteuthis lessoniana, assembly GCA_963585895.1. NCBI lineage: Eukaryota > Metazoa > Mollusca > Cephalopoda > Myopsida > Loliginidae > Sepioteuthis > Sepioteuthis lessoniana. The sequence goes on along the minus strand of CAUZXS010003257.1, from coordinate 129,415 downwards.
GCTAAGGGCAAGGGTGTGTTGCCGTAAGATATCTGACTCCATATTTTGGTTATATTATTTTACCCCACGTTGACTGGCCGGCGCAATGCCTTGTCCAAAGAAAGTCCCAAAAGAAATATACAAAAAGAAAAGATAGAAACAGATAAGAGACGAAAACATTTCTTCCATACTTTCCTTTATTTACTTGGTGAATGAACTAACCGACGCTACGTCCCAAGATGCAGCGTGGTGCCCAAAACACCAGACAGCAAAATGATGTTGTTGGTTTGACGGACACTCCCTGACAAGACTAGGTTCACAGAAAACCTGAATATTTATCTCTCTCCACCGGCTCCAAATTCGCCACTCCAAAATCCTTCTAATCTAGGCGCGACCGCTTCCCATTGGCTACTTTACTTTTTATTATTTTTCTTTTTTCTGATTTTTAACCGGATGGATGCGTGGAGCCTTATGCGTGGCGACGCGTTTATACATTTTGTATGAGCCAGCCGACGAGTCAACATCCGGTTGGGAGTTTTATTGTTAATTCCTAAATCCCCACAACTATCAATTGAAATTAAAAAATTTTAATCGATTTATTTACCCATTTTGCTTTGGCTTTCAGAGAATTTTACAAAGCAAATGAATAGACACTTTGAGAATAGCTGATGAACTGAGAAAGGAATCCCTTTTCTGAAGAGATAAACAATAAACTTTATGCATTCTGGGATTTGATGATCTTAGAGACGATGATAAAGGAGTTCCGAATACGAAATCTGCCCAAAATGTATCGACTCATCATTTTTTTTTTTAACTTAAATATCCCCGAGTAAGTTTTAATACTAAATCTGTATATTGTACATTGAAAATAACAAAGAAAGGGATTGTCAGCGATCAGGAATTAATTGAACCCTTATTGACAAAGGCTGTTATATGCATAATGTAAATGCATTGTTAATGTTTTTTTTACTAATGAACTCCATTGAAAAATCATAAAGAAAGGGATTTTCAGAGGTCAGGAAATAATAAAGCATTACTGACAGAACATGATTATTATATGGGTTTTTAATTGGGTCCCCATGAGGCCAAAGTTTGAAACAATGACGGTTTAGCGTGGGGGTACTCCGTTGGAATTGACACACTCGTGAAGCGGATAGAAAAAATATATGCTGAAAACAAAACAATAACTGTGCAACCAAAAAAACGCTTCATAAAATGATGACTCATGGTCAGGTATGTTTTAGACGCAAAACTTATATATATATATATATATATATATATATACACACATATATATACACACACACACACACACACACACACGTGTTTTCGTGTATATAATCTGTGTGTATGTATATATACACGGGTGTATATGTAAACCTTAAGAAACACAATAGTAATTTAAACTTACTTTAAATTGTCTATAAATAATTGTCAATAAAAGAAAAAAATTAAAAAGATTAAAAAATAATTCCGCTCCGAAAGGGAAAAATTAATGTCTACCTCTTATGTGTGTGTGTGTGTGTGTATAACAATGATGGTCACAAGTGAATAAAAAAGATCTTCATTGACTTAAATTCATGGCGGGAGAGAGAGGGACGCTAAGATTCTCTAAGTCCCCTAATATAAAATTACACCCTCGAATTGTCTTCCTGTCAGAAATTGACTATGTTTCTTCTTTTTTTCCTGTCTCCAACAAAATTCATTGCTGAGATGGCAAATAAAATGTCCCAACGATAAAATTCCCTTTAAATCCCATTTTGATGCTGTTCTACGGGAAGGATGTGGGATCTTAACTCGGAATTTAGACATTAAGTACCATTCACATATTTTGGAAGCAGAATGCGGACAATCCTTTCTGTTATACACTTCAAATATTGTACAGGAGTCATTTCTCAAGGCCAGTGAAGAAAACAGGACAACATAAGTTTATTATTTCAAGCAGTGATAAAAATGTAATAAGATAATATGTACAAATACAACAAAGTTAATTTTCTTTTAAACCAAAAGATACAAGGATTTTTCTAATTTCTAGTGAAACAGTATACAAATAAATATTGTACCAAAATCTATAACATTGAATCATTGTGACCACAAACAAAACTGCATCAATATGGGTACTTACTTTTTTTACTCTCCCGACTCGCCCAATTCATTTTTAGTAGCGAAGGCTTGTCTAGGACTAGTCTTATGCTTTTGGGGATGAACTGATAACAGAAGAATGGTGCCACGGACTCTCCCGAACAGGACTACTCAGATTTTGAATTAAGAGTTTTTCATTCTCTAATATGGGTTGTCCTATCAAGGTAACAGAGACGAGAATGTCCAACTATTTAACATAGGTGGTGGAGGGATAATCAATTAGCTGAAGAATAGTGCGACATTGTGTCACAATTTCTCAAACGAGCATTTTAGGTTTGAATTCTGAAGTTTTCCAACTTTGATACTGGTTGCTTTAACGAAGATAAAGGGATCCATTTGTCCTACAATTTATCCATAACTGAGTAGAAGAGACGGGCTCATGCTTTTCTCAAGGGCATTAGCGTAAAGTAAAAGGCAAACAGCCTCATATAGGATTAGAATTTGGCTCTCTGGACCCATTTTCTACGACGATAACCATTACGCTACGCACACTATAATTCTCTCGTTCAATAATTATTATTATATCAAAAGGATTAGATGAACCAAGTTCAAATCCTGGACGAGGAGGTTTGTTTTTCACTTTGTACTAGTGCTCTTGGGAAAGGCATGAAACCAATTTTCCTTCCACCAGCTATGAATAAATAGTAGGGCAAACTAGGCTCTCTCACCTTAGTATAGCAACTAGTCTATGAGAAAGAAAACTACCAATTGCAGAGGGGTTTGTTTAATAGAAAACAAGCAATATCACAAGGAAGAATTAACTGGTACGTGATGCCTTCAAAGCACGGGAAATAGGATAAAAACAACCGGTTCTAAGGAAGGCTTTAGATCAAAAGGCTTTAGATCAAAACTCCCATAAGGTTACTGAAAATGACACCTGAAGAAGCCTGGAGAGTACAGCAAATGAAATCTTGTGGCAAGATGAAAACTAGTCTAAGCGTATAACTATTTTGTATATGATATATTTTTTATAGCACGGGTACATGTCAGAAGAATGTAAACAGGTACATGTCAGAAGAATGTAAACAGGACTGCATGACAAAGAAACAGGTTTACCAATTTCCCTAATGTCAATGGAAAAAAAAATCTTTGAATTCACTTCCAGCACCACACATCATCGCTCTATAAATGAGAAAAGTGCCTTTAATGTCAGTAACATAAAAGGTACAGTTTAAAACAAATAATTCATAGCAGATGGTTCTGCACTTTCCAAGGTTATAAAAATTAATTTGTTTAAAGATCAGCAAAGATTTGGTTACTAAAATTGAACAAAATTTTGCTGGAATTGTGAGGTTAAGTGAAAGAGAAAAAAATCAAATAACACCAAAATCATTGGGTTACTGGATTTTAAAACGCAAATATTCAAGGTCGGAAATATCCTTGTTTATGTTTGAACGGGGAGGGTGGTTTGGATAATAAATCCAAGTAATCATAGATATCCTGTCTGTATTTTGTTGAGAAACTACAAAGACACTCTTCCCCTGCCATTAAACAACAACAAGAAGTAAAAAGAACAGTACCAGTTGAACGATGAGGATAACCTTTCAGACAAAGATAGGCCAGCGTGAATATATAATATTCGTGGGAAAACAGTTGTTAAAACAAATCTGGATGCTGTAACTTGGTTTCATGGAGCCAACGATAGTTAAAATCACAGGATGAAAGAAACATATATATATTACAGACACAAAAATGCCAGATTAAGCTAAGTTTTTCTAAATATCAACATGCAAATATTTGAGTGATGGATTATGGGGGGTGTATACATATAGAGATATATACATGTGACTAAGATTTGGAATGAAATCTGATAGTATGCGAGAAAAAAAGAAGGCAATATGGAAAATCAGATTGATATATTTTGCTATAAGAATACTATCAACAGATTGATTGATCGAGTTTAATGGCATGTCAATCCATTCAGAGTTATGTTATGCCTAGAGGTAAATGAATCGCATTCATTGCACGTTTACATTTTTTTTTAAAATTGTTTCTTAAGAGTTTCCTTTTTTTTCACATAGTCCAATTGAATGCAGATCATTTTCAAACAGATCTATTTAACCCATAGATGGGACCTTAACAAATTCTACCACGCAGGATCAGAGTGGATCTGGTAGTAATGACAATGAAGCGGGAGAGGTGTGACTCCATGCTCCCCAGAGCTGTAAAACTGAGCCTCGTTACTAGATGTAGATTAGTACCAAAACACCCCTTGTGTGCAGTGGGTACTGTATATTCTAAGTCTTGCAAGCAGGGCAGCGTCATCAAAATGTGATCCTACAGCAAATTACAGTAATAGTGTCATCAGCAGATGGCACTATCCCTTATAGTGAAACATATCAATCTGATTTTCCATATTGTCTTCCATTTTCACACACACACAATATATATATATATATATATATATATATATATATATATTAAGCGTGTTTGATTAAATAATAAAGACATCATTTTGTTTAAATCATTTTATTAAGATCCTTTCGAGTTTCCTGATAAGTGTCTTGGTTTCAGGTTGGAATTGGTGGATAAATTTACCAAAATTGTCTCGAGAGCTTTCGGAATTTTCATAGGCCATCACCAGGGGTTGCTTGCATATGTAAAGAGTGTTTTTAAAGAGTTTTTGAAAGTTTTTAGGTTTTTATAACATAACAAAATTACATAAACGCAGAGTTGGATAAAACTGAGATGCTGATGAATTTAAAAAACAGAACGTTATCAACAGAAATAGAATATTATCAAGAAATATGGAATATTTAAAAAAAAATAAAACAATAAAGGCATTTCAAAACATTGTCGCTATTTTCAAAATTAATTCTATTGATTTTAGGGTTGTTCTTTTTTAATATGTAGGGCTTCTAGGATTTGTAGTCGTAGCTTATTAATTTCTTGATGTGACAAACGTCGTATATATGTTCAAGCATTCCTTGGGAGACTGTCTCTAAAGAAAATAATACGTATGTTGGTCTTACCACTACAACTCTTTCTAGATGGCTTACAATGCACCTTAATGATTCTAGCTCCATAGCCCTACATCTTAACACCCATTCCATTCCCAAATCTCGAAAAATTATAGTTGAAAACACCACAATAATAGCACACGAAATTAATATATATATATATATATATATATATATATATATAGAGAGAGAGAGAGAGAGAGAGAGAGAAACATACACATTTCTATATGAGAGAGAGAGTGTCAAAGTCACTTTCTAAATCTTTTGTATAAAAATTTCTTGATCTTTTTAATTTAATCTATGTCATATTCAATAATGAATTATTTCAGAAAATCCAAAAAACATTTCAGAACTCATGAATTTATTTAACTAGTTGCTATTTCAATTTATTCATTTTTTCTTAATATCACGTAACCTATTCATAGATAAGTTTATTTAACAATTTATATCCAAGTCCAAAGAAATCAGTGATTCCCTCACCCGTATACCTATGTGCACATATACATGTACATATACCCGTATATGCATAAACACCCACACACACACACACGTGTGCATATACATGAAATGTACTAAATAAAACACACATAACGGTAAAATTCAAGTGGAAAACTTGGTTAAGGCATTGTTTTTGTGTAGGTAGAACCAAGTTGTTGAGGTCTTCTGTATCCCCCCTCCAACCCATATTTTTCACTGCCCCCTTCCCCGCCAGTTAATCTCCAGTCACACATTCAGATGGTCTTTTAGCTTCAGAGGACACTTAAGATATCTTTTTTCTTTCCTCCCACTCCAATAACGGAACTTGATATTTCAATAGGAACAAAAAAATGTGGCCAAGCAGTCAATAAAAATACCCCGGTTCGGTTTCCCATGTGTCAGAATCAAAACGAACAAACAAAAAACTAATAGTTAATAACTAGTGATGCAAAATTTTCCCAGCTGTGCCATCTTTTGTACAAAATTAGGGAAATCTTAGAAATGTCCTAAGTCTTTTCACTGCCATACTAACTTCCATTGCTATATTTTCCCGAAAAAAAGTTTCAAAAAACATTACTTTAAAAACATTTTTAACTCCCATAGAATATTATAATAATCAATAAGTTTTTAATCTATCTTGAAATTCAAAGTTTTAGGAGCTTTCTTATTTGGTTATATACAAAACCATTGCTTTATATATATATATATATATAAACAAAATTAGAAATGAATGACACAAAAGTTATTTTTTAAAATCATTATGCAAATTAAATAAACCACGAGAGAGAAACACTATTTCTTGATATGACACACATTGGTTATGAGTATTAACGATTTAACATGATGTAGCTCGACTTGCAAACCTACACGTGTGAGTTCGAGTCTCATTAGGCGCCCCTTTCATATGGCCTTGTGCCACATCTAAGCAAAAAAAGCTTAGTAAATTACATTTAACATGATGTAGGTTATATTGAAGTTGGCATGGCTGGAGAAAGACACACATAAATATCTATGGATTTGGTTTGGTTGGGTTGGGTTTTATGACATTTCAACTATTATAAGTTATTTAATGATACATCCTCTTTTTACATATATATTAAATATATATGTTTTGGTTTGGTTGGGTTTTATGGCATATCAACCATTGCAGGTTATTTAATGCCAAATCCTCTTCATACATATATATTAGATGCATATAATTTGTCAACACATTTTGATGATAACATTGTTAAACGAGCCTGAGCTAATTTTTGGCACACAGTAAAATGGCTACAAGCATTACCATCCAACAAAAAATAATTCTATTTACTATTGATCATTTATTTGCACACAGTTAAATGTCTTCAAGTATTCCGATGCAACAGTAACAATTAAACATCAGTCATTTGCTTGCACACAGTTTGAATGTAAATCAGTTCTATTTAACCCATAGAGAGGAACCTATCAGGTGCTACCACACTGGGTCAGGATGGCAATGAATGGGTACTCTGCATTCCCAAAACTCCAGCATTACTAGGGCCTCACCACCAGATTGTTTAGTGTCATATCTCGGACACTCGTTGAGGTGGTCTCTTTGCAGAGACGCAGTCAGCATATTTTACAGCCCCACCCGGCTGGGCTTACATATGTATGTGTGCCAACAATAATCAATCCAAATGTTAGGAACTGATTTTTAAAAAAGATCAGTAAATTTCTTGTCTGTTTTCTATAATTAGCATCTATCATATTTTATAAAGTAAAGTAAAGTAAAGTAGGCGACTGTAGTCGAGAGCGACCCGAAGGCTCCCTTTTCAATAGTTACTACATCGAGGTGTAGGGGAGGGCATTACTCCTTTTCCTGGATTGCTCTATTTTACTCTTGATTCATACTTATAATGCGGAGTTTTAAGCAAGGAGGCGTCAAGTACCCTTTTTTGAGTCTTTGGTATGACTCGATCTGGGATTGAACCCTGGTCTCCCAGACGATTGACAAACATTCTAACCATAATCCTAATGGGCCGATCTTCTGAATACTTTGGTTTATATATATATATATATATATATATATATATATATATATATATATATAACAAGTTTAACAAAATTGGGTGCATAACTTTCTCAAGGGTATAAGCATTGTGTCAAATGCAAAGAGCCATATCCTGCTGTGTTCATTTCATATGATGATAACCAATAGACTGTGAATACTTCCTACAAAAATGTATATAATTTACTATATCTATGAATAAAGAGTGCTCATAATCATTGATAGAGCATATGTAGATTTAAGTTAGAATATCATTGACATAGAGTCAATGGTGCTTGGTGACAGTTTTTTACTTATCCAATCATTAGGCCAAGAGGTTCCCATGTGGTGGTTATTCCTTTATATACTGCTGTATATGATGGAAAGAGTGATCTGGTTTGTGGGACATTTTGGGAAGAGCATTCTAGTTTATATTGTGTGGTTATTCATATAGTTTAAACCTAAGTGACTAAATATAATAACAAATAACAAAATGAATACAATAAAGCCATATAAATACATACACAGTATAAACTAGATAACCCTTCCCAGAATACCTCACAAACTAGATCTGCCTTCTCATTATGCCCCAGACAACAGTATATAAAGGGAATCTCTAGGTTTGATGATTGCATCAACAAGTAAGTTAGCCGATCATAGTCAAGGACGACCCAGAGGCTCCCTTTTCAATAGCTACACCAAAGTGTAGAGTAGGGCATTACTCCTTTCCCTGGATTGCTCCATTTTACTCTCGGTGCGTACCTTATATTGCTGAGTGTTAAGCAAGGAAGTATAAAGTTCCATTTTTAAAGTCTTTGGTATGACTCGACCTGGAATTGAACCCAGGTCACCCGGACCATTGGCTAACACTCTACCCACTAGGCCAATGAACCGGTTGATACTTTGTGAAAGTAATCAAATATAGAAAAAAAAGTCGTTTATATGGGTTTATCAGGGGTTTTAGGTCTTTCAAAATCAGACCCTCTAGCCCAGGTTGAGACAGCTGGCACTGATCCCTTCCCAGCTTGCATCCCAGCAGCACTAACTATTTTTAGGTTTGTTTCTTTATCCAAAGCTACCAAGTAGCTGTTTCTGTAAACTGCACGATGGATTTTCAAGGTTCCTTTCCTTTAGCAGCTCCCGTTTTCCCTTTTCTAGTCAAGGCCCTGCAGAGAGAGAGAGAGCAAAGCTTCAACAACCCTTTTCTATTGGCTTCTGCATTGTTCTGTCAACCCCTGGAGTTGGTAAACTTTCACTCATGAATTTTCTCCAGATCTACCTCCCTCGAGCACCAGTAGCTCCAACATGATCACCTGCTTGATTTCACGTGAGATCATTAAATTTGGGCGAAATATTGTTTATATAATGTGATCATCGAATTTCAAATGTTTTTCAAGATCCACTCACAGTTGCCAGTCTGGAGCTGACGAAAATAAGAACTCACTGTTTTTGAATTCAAAGTTGCTCTTCTCCAAGACTGATTGCTAACCAAGGCTAACTAACTCATTTGGAGTTTGAATTCAGCTTGTTGTTTCAATTTTCCACATCACCAGGCCACAACTCTCCCTTAGTTTGATAATTAATGTGTTATGGCAAAATACCTATTAAAAAGCTTTTTCAAAGATTTACATAATATGTAAGTAAGTAAGGTTGGCAACTGTAGTCCTGGGTGACCCAAAAGCTCCCTTTTTGATAGCTACTACAAGGTGTAGGGGAGGGTGCTAATCCTATGTAATAAAATATTTTCAGAGTTTTTTCTCCCACAAGAATCTGATATCTAGCCACCTCCAAGAAAGATGGAGAGATTGGAAAATACGACATCATAGCAAATTGTTATAGAGGCATACTTAGCATAACAGTTATCATAATAGGAATTGGATTTGGTGACCAGAATTCAAATCCTGGGTAAGACTGCATTTGACTATACACTAATCCCCTTGGAAAAGGTATGAATGCATCTGTTTTCATCAGTTCTCTTTCAAGTTATAAGTGAAATAGCAAGGCAGACTGGGTTCTTTAGCCTTGGTATGGCTAACATTATAAGACCAAAAAAACTTTGAATTTAAACCAGCTTTATTCCACTTGAATATTGACCTTGTTTCAATTTCTACTCATGGCAGAGTGGTTGAGTAAATACATACATCTTATCAAATGACCCAGAATTGTTGAATACAATAACTTTCAACTCTTTGAAATATTTAAAAAAAAACTCAACTCACAAACGGGAGATAAAAAATATATTTTTCAAAGCTTTCCCACAAAGTCTGAAATAAATCAATACTCTTTATATTGGAAATAATCTATTCATTAAAACAATTCAGGGAGTTTAAAATCCTTTACAGGAGAATGAACTTTAGGATAAAAACTTATTGTTTGTTTAATGATGGAGAGCAAACAGCAAAGGGAGATAACTACATACACACACCATTTTAAATCTACTGAACAATGGAAGACACAGGGAGAGAAACATTAAATAGTAGATAGTATGAAGAAATCCAACCATTTTGGCTTTCATGTTGAAGAAACAGCTGCTTTTGGATCTATCAACAAACAATCAGTTGTCTTAAGATCTGTCAACCATGATTAAGTCCTCAGATGAAGTTGTAGGCATTCTAAGTGACTGCAGTAGAACAAGGTTCAGTGATTGAGGTTGGGAAGTTTGGTTGATAAAGAATCTAAAATCTGAACCAATTTTTTAAATTTGAGGTGTACAAAATAGAGATAGATAAAAAAGGAACTGATATATCATTCTCTTTTTCTCTTGATCTTAAACATCTTTAATTTCAAAAGAAAAAAGGAAATGAGAAAGAAAGAGAAGAGAGAAATGAGTAAGAAAGAGAGAAAAAGGGAATGTAAAAAGAAAAAGGAAAGGAAGAAAGAAAGGAAGAAAGAAAGAAAAAAGGAATAAGTGAGAAAAAGAATGAAAGAAGAAAGAGAGAAGAAAAGAATGATTAAGAAAGAGAGAAAAAGAGAGTGAAAAAAGAAAAAGAAAAGGAAGAAAGAAGGAATGTGAGAAAAAAAGAATGAAAGAAGAAAGTGAGAAGAAAGGAATGAGTAAGAAAGAGTGAAAAGGAAAGGAAGAAAGAAAAAAGGTATGAAAGGAAAAAGTGAAAAAAGGAATGATGGAAGAAAGAGTGAAAAAAGGTATGAATAAGAAAGATAGAAAAATGAATGAAAAAGAGAAAAAAAGAGGGAGAAAAAAAAGAATGAAACAAGAAAGAGAGGAAAAGGGAATGATTTATAATCACATCAAATAATTTTTTTTTAAATAAAAAGTTAATTTTGTTCTAAACCAACACTACCAGGATTTTATTTCACATGTGATACAGGGTGCAGCAGAAATTCTTTCCACATTTTAAACTGTTACCTGTGTGATGCGAGTAAATTTAGGCAAGTGGCAATGGTAGCTCCATTTAGCTAATGTCTTAATTTTTTTTTTGAGATACGATCATGGCTTGGATCAATATACACTTTGCATTTCCTGTTGAAAAGTTGTTTTTTTTAAAGATTGGTAAATATGTCAGTGCTACACAGAGAGCTCTTTGTGGTCCTTTCATTTGACATCAAAATGGTCCTCTATCAGATAGAATTTTCAGCCAATAGCAGTATGAATTTTCTATCCAGAACAGCATTACAACATAACATTGAATAAGCATGAAAAGCTTTCTGTGTAGCAATTACAGATTCACCAGTCTTAAAATAGGTTTCAATAGCAATCACATAGTGTGCACTGGTCTAAGCCATAGTCAGAACTGATTATATTTAAGGAAAAAAATGGTATGAGATGTGCTAAATGGAATTACCATTGCCACTTATCTAAGTTCATATGTACCACATTGGTAACAGTTGAAAATGTGGATGGTAATTCTGCTGCAACCTGTATAAATGAAACCAAAAAAATTAAATAAAATTCTTGGCCAGACTGAGAACTTTTCAAAACCATTTCATTCTAAGTATGTTCAATCTTCACATTTTTCAATGGTTCCATCACTTAGTTTGGTCGGGTGGGGGTGCTATTCATGTAGCCTGTTTGGTTTAGTTTGGTTTCTTTGTTTAATGGCATATTAACCTTTGTAGGTTATTTAATGCCAAAGCCATTCCCCGAGAAGAACAGTAGTGGTACTATTTAACCCATAGCTGGGAGGATAAGGGGGTTCATACCTTTCCCAAGGGTATTTGCCCAAAAGTCAACGTAATAGCATGACTGGAGTATGAACTCACTTACAATTCCACAGTCAATCACTTTAACCATTACACCACGAAGCCCCCCCTCCATGTAGCCTATCTAGGACAGGAAGAGCCAATTAGATCCCTCTCCAGGTTTACAATTGGTTTGTATTCAGTTTTCCTTCTATTAGACTGGTCGCCATATCATGGTTAAAGGACATAGTCTGCCCTACTATTTACCCATAACTGGAGTTATATCTTTACAAAAGGGTATTAGTGATATGTAAAATGCACATTTCATTTTGGAATACCATTCTGGATATAAAACTGATACTGTTATGGGTTAAAAATTCTATCCAGAACAGGATCATTCAGATATAACATGAAATGAGCACAAAAAGCTTTCTGTGTTGCAATTAGAGATTCACCATTCTTAAAATAAGTTTCAACAGCAACCATATGGTGTGTATTAGTGTAAGCCATTGTCACAACAGATCATATCTAGGAAAAAACAAATGGCAAGACACTAGCTCGATGGAGCTACTATTGCCACTTACCCAAGTTCACATGCACCAGTCAGTTTAAAATGTGGAAGATTTTTCAGCCATTCTCCATTTTTATATAATTAAAATGGATATTATTAGGTATTATTTACAATATTGCCCCAAAATAAATACACTCCAAATAATTTTTTTTATTAAAAATTTTTCTTTATTATTTTATTATTTCTTGAGGTATATTATAGAATAGCTTTAAGTAGAACATTCATCATAAGTTCTAAAAAAAAAAAAAAAAGAAAAAAAAAGGAATCATGAGATTCTCTGAGGAAATGTGACAAAAAAAAAAAAAAAAAAAAAAAAAAAAAAAGTTCTTTTTTTTTAGAATTTATGACATATGCTCTACCATTAGTTTTATTCCTCTCGGTTGCTTGCATTTGTCATGGATTCTCTAACGAGATGTGACCAAAAAAATAAAGTTCTTTTTTCTTTTTAGAACTTATGATATATACTCTACTTAAAGAGCTATTCTAAAATTCAGTATGTACCATGAAGTATATTATTAAATCAAAACAGATATTATTAGGTATTATTTATTGCCAAACTCTACAGCATTTAAACTTTGCAAATAAAAAGAATATTGCATTAATATATATAATAAGGGCACTTCCCCCCCCCGACTTATGCATTCATCCTTTTTGTTAGAATTTCATAATAAACAATATCTAATAATAGCTTGCTTCTTAATTTGATCTTTTTTTTTTTAACTCTAAGAACCTGATTGGTTTGGTTTACTATATGGCATTTCAACTTCTTGAGTTGTTATTACTTAAAAATATTTGAACTACTGACCTCATCTTTATTGTTATATTCACAACGTTTTGGCTGATATGTCATTCAGCCTTCTTAAGATGTTTCATGTGGAACTCAGTAGTCCAAATGGAATCTTGACCAAACCCTCTATCTGAACAAGTTCCAATACTCTTAACCATGAACAGGTACAAGTGCTAAGCTATAAGTAAGTATTCCTTGTTATTCTTATCTGTTGTTGGGATTGAACCTGGATCCTCCAGAAGATTTCACTCAGAGGCACATTCAAACCAAATGCCTAATCCATTGCACCTTATGTCCTTGATGCCAAGAACAGTCTACACCTGTGGTTCAAATAGAGTGTTCAGTTCAAGATTTTGTGTGGATTCCAAAACACCTGAAGAAGGTCAAAGGGCATATCAGCTGAAACGTTGTGAGTCTAACAATAAAGATGAGATCAATAGCCTGAATATTTTAAGTAATAACGATCATCAAGTTTTATCACAGATATTTACACAAATAATAATATACTTATGAGTAATTTAAGCTAAAATTTTGTTCCTTTTTTAACTCTTAGAACCTGATTGGTCTCATTTATTTAATGGCATATTAACTCCTTATGGGTTATTTAAAGCATTTGTAAATGCTTGATTATAATCATAACTATATTTTCAATGTTATATAGTCATCACTTTTTTTAAAATCAAACTTTTTTTTTATTAGTCTATAATAATTATTTGTTTGCACACAGTTATATGGTATCAAGTATTCTTATGTAACTCTAATAATTTGCACACTTTTATATGGTATCAAGCATTCATATCTAATATTAAACTTATGCACAATCATGTGGTTTCAAGTAACTATTTCTTTTTAATGATAATAATTATTTGTTTGCACATAGTTATATGGTATCAAGTATTCCTATCTAATAGTAGTAATTTGATCACTGTTATATGTTTTTAAATATTCCTATGTAATACAAATAATGTGCATACTCTTATGTCGTTTCAAAAATTCTCATCCAATAATGATTTTCAAATAGATCAATCTGATGTACAGATGGGGTCCTAACAGGTATTACTACTTCCACTCAGAATGAACCTGGGAGTAATGACAATGAAAGGGTACTCTACACTCCCCAGAATTCCAGAACAGGAGCCTCACCATCAGATGTAGCTTAGTATCTGGGCTCTAAGGGTTGACTAGCATATATGAATTAAATTTGAACGTTATTAATTAAAATTCAATCATCTCTCAAGAGAGATTTTGTTGTAAATATACAAAATATTTTTCAGTGTCCTTATAAATAGTTAAATTTCACTTTAGCCTTTCAATATGAAAAGTTCCCTACCTCGAAATAAGCAAAGTATTGATATATGATAATATCATAATTATGAAATATATCTATTATACTACAGATATTATAAGATCCTTAAAACCAGATAAGTGGACCATTTTGTTTCATATGGGTGTATGTATTTTTACAGATTAATACATACATCAACGTACTAGCATATACATTCCTAATACACTTACACATGCATATAAGCACACCCAAGTGCATACACATGCAAGTAAACACTCATAAAAACACACACACAGATGTGCAAACATATGTACTAAGACACTCACACATTAGTATGAACACGCACATGTATATACAAAGACACACATACACACTGAGACATGTACAGACACACACACACACACACACACACACACACACACATAATACAAACATATACAAACACATGCACATACATGTACAATCATATGAACATACACACACCCAATGTACAACCTTATGTAAACAGACACAAACATATATAAACACACACACACATATTCATACAAACACACATACATACACGAATACATATATACACCTTTTAGGCATGAACCATATTAAACCTACAGGCTAAAAATGGAGCCATTTCTACTGATTGTTTTTGTCTGCCTTCTGAAATTTCCCACTGCACCCCCAAAGGGAAGATCTCCACCCCATTTTGAAGAACTCTTCACTTAAGATAAAATAGATTAAAATAAAACCATTTTGTGAATGATGGTGACTATTATCATCATCATCATCATCACCTTTTTTCATTTTTATTCTTTGATAATTGCCAATCTGAATTATTCTGACAAAGTTTCAAAGAAACAAAACAAAAACAAAAAATTTTTTAAAAAAATCATTTTATTCAGTCAAAAAAAATAAATAAATAAAATAAAATGAAAGAAAAAAAATAGAAAAGATCTGAAGGGCAAAAATAAACTTGAATATTCAAAATTGAATTTTTTTTTTAAATTAGGGATCTAGAGGAGAAAAATATTTTGTACTAAAAATTCAAAGTTTAAGATGAATACAAAAAAAAAATGGATGTCAAGAGGAAAAGAAATTAAAAAATGTTTTCATTCAAATTCTTTTAATTTTTTGGAATGTTTTTTTTGCATTCAAGGGCAATAACAGTAAGAAAATGGAGGATAATATTGAAAAGAGTGGGGTAGAAAATAGTCATGGGAGAAATTAGTTGAGTTGGGGGGATATAAGAAAAATTGAATTGAAAAAAATAAATATGCTGAAAAAAAAAAAAGAAGTCATCAGAGAATGATGAATGAAGAAAACTAACAAAAAAAAATGGTCGTTTGGAAAATGGAAGTGAAATATAAATTTTTTTTTTTTAAATTTTACAAAGGTGAGAAAAAAGAAAAGAAAAAATTAAGAAAAGACAAGGGAAAGAAAGAGGGAAAAATAGAAAAGAAAGAAAAATACAAGAGAAAAGAGGAAAGGAATAAGAAGGAAAAATACACAGAATATAAGGAGAGAATAAGTCAGAGAGAGAAAGAGAGAGGTTATAACTAGATTTACAATAAAAAGGATAAACAGGAAATATCTATATATCAATATTACTGTATGTATTTATCCCAACCCTTTATCATGAGCAGGATGTGACACAAGGTCAATTTTGAAGCAGATTACAAACAGTTTGAATTTAAAGTTTTCCTTCTTCTTGACTGGTTGCTATACCAAAACTAAAGAACTAATTCTGCTCTACTATTTACCCCTAGCTGATACAAGGTCAATTCTTAAGTGGAGTAAAACCAGTTGTAATTAAGAGTTTTCCTTCTCTTAGACTAGTGGCTTTTCCAAAGCTAAAGAACCCAATCTGCCCTTCTATTTGCCAATAGCTAAGAAGGAGGAGAACAGATGGATTCATAGTTTTCCCAAAGGCATTAGTGTGAAGCCTTGTCCAAGATTTGAACTCAGGCTGCCAATTCAACAATAACTATTACACGTAGCATGGCTTCTAGATCAATTCCATCATAATGACAATCTTCATTCTCAGGATTTTACATATATCAAACTGAAATGGGAATAATTAGACAGACAAAACCAAGTGGAACCTAACCAACCCATGCACATATGTTTTTTCTACTAAAGTCAGGGAATGTTCTCGTGGTGTAATGGTTAAAGCGATAGACTGAGGAATCGTAGTAAGCAAGTTTGTATTCCAGTCGTGCTATTAGGTTCACTTTTAGGCAAATACCCTTGAAAAAGGTATGAACCCCCTTATTCTAATAAGCTATGGGTTAAATAGTACCACTACTGTTCTTCTAGGAGAATGGCTTTGGCATTAAAAGTTGATATGCCATTAAACAAAGAAACCAAACCAAACCTGCTAAAGTCAGCAGGCAAACAAGGTTAATAAATTAGGTCATAGCACACCAGCTCTCCCGATTATATCTTCACCACAACGCCTGTCACAACCAAGACTTAAGATGTATACCTAGACTTTAAAACTATAGCATTCATTACCATTTACACATACATTGTGTGTGTGTGTGTGTGTGTGTATTATGCATGCATATGCAATGTACACACTCTATATTATACATACACAAGGTGCATTATAAACATAAATGTACACCAACAAAGATTTTTGCATACACATATATTTTTCATATACATTCTACACACACACACACACTCACACACACACACACACACACACACACACAGTATACATTCTACATGTGCACACAGACGCAGAGTATGTATTCTATCCATACACATGAACACATAGTATACATTCTACTCACACAACAGATATTCTACACACATATGTATAGTAAACAGTCATTGTACACACATATAGTATATGTCCTACATGTGTACACAGGAAACACAGGGTCAGTAAATTATACACAAAGTATACACATAGTAAACATTATAAACACATACAGTATACATCCTAAACATGCACACAGCATATACATAGTAAACGGTCTATGTACACACATACAGTACACATTCTACACATGCACACAGCATACCTGTAGTACACATTCTATGCACACAGTATACACAAAGTAAACATTCTATGTACACACATACAGTACCCTTTCTACACATGCGCACAGCACACACATAGTAAATATTTTACATACACATATACAGTAAACATTCTATATATACACATAGTAAATATTTTATATATACCTATACAGTACACACTTTCCACATGCACATGGCATACACATAGTCAACATTCGATGAACACAAAGAGTAGACATGTGTGTGTGTGTGTGTGTGTGTGTGTGTGAAAAGAGTAGCCAAGCCTTCCAATCTGATATTACAGATTTAATTCCCAATTTTCACACTGGTTTAATTTGTGAGTCTCTTCCCTTTCAAGATGGAAGTCAGTATTCATCTTCTTCAATACCTGACAGTCTATTATCTTATCATAACATAATGAAGCCAACATCAGGGCAAATTAAATGTTACTACTGTAGCTGTAGCAGTGGTGGTAGCAAGTCTGACATGGGTGGAGCCGATGGTAAAGGAAGAAGAAAGAAAGAAAGAAAGAAAAAGAGAAGAGGTAAATAAAGGTAAAAGAAAACAAAGAAAAGAAGAAAGGAAAAGAAAGAAGAGGAAAAAGGAAAAACAAGGAAGAAAGAAAAAAGAAAAAAAGGAAAAAAACCAAGTGAAGAAAAAAGAAAAGAAAAGTAAGATTCAAATAAAGTAAAGAAAAGATGAGGAAGAAAAGAATGGAAGAGAAAGAAAAAAAGAAAAACTAAAGGAAAGAGAAAAGAAATAAAAAGGGAGAAAAAAGGAAAAGAAATGTAAAAGAAACCAAAAAGAAGACGAAAAAGAAAATAAAGGAAATAAATTACATGAAGTAAAAAGATTAAATAGAGAAAAAAAAGAAAGAAGGAAGTATAAAAAGAAGGAAAAGAGTTAAGAAAGATAGGGAGAAAGAAAAAAAAATTTAAACAATACAAAGAGTTAAAAAAAAAAAGAAGGAATAAAAATGAAGGCTTTCAAGAGAGGAGAAAAAAAGGAGGAAATGGAGAGAGAGAAAGGAATGAATAGAAACAGTAAAAGTAGAATTGTGAAGAAAGCAAAAAAGGTAACAAAGAAAAGGTTAAATAAGAAAGAGGGGAGAGAACTGAATGTGAAGAGATTAAAAAAAAAAAGAGAATGGAAATAATGAAGAGGTGAGGAGTGGGGGGGGAGATGTGAGGAAGGAAGAAGAAAGAAACAAAAGAGTAGGTGGGTGTGATAAGATAAAAAAAACAAAAAAAACAAAGAGAATCAATCAATAGATGAGTGAAAAGATGTTCATTCATGCTTCTTCTACAATACACAAGTTTGCAGCGTTTGTCAAAAAGTAGTCTCCTATCTTTTTCAAATGTCTTTATCTTCCACGGATATCAATAATGAAAAGGCGAGGGTATCAAACAGTCATAGTTGAGGTAGAACAATAATATCAATAGAAACAGATAAATAGTAGTAAGAAAGACAAGGTAATAATGACATTGCTGTTGATAATGATGGAAAGTCAAAGTATTGATGATGGAGGAAAGCCATGATGATAATAAAAAGGAAAGTAATAATGTTGTTGCTGTTGATGATGATAATGATGATAAAAAGGAAAGTAATAATGATGTTGATGATGATGATAATGATAATAAAAAGGAAAGTAATAATGATGTTGATGATAATGATAATGATAATAAAAAGGAAAGTAATAATGTTGATAATGATGATGATAAAAAGGAAAGTAATAATGTTGTTGATAATGATGATAAAAAGGAAGGTAATAATGATGATAATGATGATAAAAAGGAAGGTAATAATGTTGTTGCTGTTGATGATGATAATGATAAAAAGGAAGGTAATAATGATAATGATGATGATAAAAAGGAGGGTAATAATGATGTTGCTGTTGATGATGATAATGATAAAAAGGAAGGTAAAATGTTCTTGATGATGATAATGATGATGACAAAAAGGAAGGTAATAATGATGTTGCTATTGATGATGATAAAAAGAAAGGTGATAATGTTGTTGATGATGATGATAATGATGATAAAAGAAAGGTAATATTGATGTTGCTGATGATAATTATAAAAAGGAAGGTAATAATGATGTTGCTGCTGCTGATGATGATAATGATAAAAAGAAGGTAATAATGATGTTACTGTTGATGATGATGATAAAAAGGAAGATAATAATGTTGTTGATGATGATGATGATAAAAGGAAGGTAATATTGATGTTGCTGCTGCTAATGATGATGGTAATTATAAAAAGGAAGGTAATAATAACAACATAAGAGCACTGAAAAAGCTGTAAAACATGAAGGTGACAGTGATACCATTTGTAGTTGGAGCCCTTGGATGAGTTCCCAAAATCTGAGAAAAGAGACTGAGGGAATTGAAGATCAGAGGCAGAATCAAGATTATTCAGAACACTGCACCTCTAAGAATAGCTAGAATACTTAGAAGAGTCCTGGAAAACTGAGGAGACTTGCTCTCACTCAGACTTCAGTGAAAAACTACCCTCCATACCAATCAGGTTGAATGCCATATAACTTCTGTTTCCTAAACTGAAAATTCATCTCTGGATTTTTGAGGATGTGGACAACATTAAAAGAAATATGATGACACAGCCTCATACGATACCAAGAGAGAAGTTTCAGAGGTGCTTCAACCAATGGAAAATACACTGGAAGGATTATTTTGAAGAAAATTAAAATTTCATTTAGTCTTGATACTTTCTGAACACACCTTGTCTATGTTTTTGGATGAAGCCTAACTATATTGGCAATAATATTCAGAATTTAATATAGAAATGAAAATAAGGTAGAAAAGGTTTGCCAGTGTTCAGAAATTAATTCAAGCATTATTGACAGAATAGGTATAATGTGTCTAATGTAAATGCATTGCTAATGATTTTACTACAGAAATTCATAGTAAATCAAGAAGAAAGGGATTGTCAGGAGGTCAGGAATCAAAACCATCATAAGTAAAATTAGGTAGCATTATGAAGTGCTTCTGTTTGCCCTAATTTAAACAAAGAATATTTTATTAATTAGAAAAAAAAATCAATTTTGATTATATTTTTAAAATAATGTAATGAAAATTTTTTTTATACTACTTGTATATATGGTTTAATATTATCTTCAGATCTACTCTTCTTCCAAGAGGATATCTTAGCCTCTAAACAAGGTTTTACTGTGTACGGTTTATAGGGACACACACATGCACATATCTTTATTTAAGAGATATAATTTACTAATAATTACTTTTTTTCTTAATAAATTAACATTAGTCATTGAATGTTTATATGTTCTGCTTTTAAAACTTGTTTTGGCATTTTATATATTATAATTACATTTCTTGGAATTTTTTTCTTTTTTTTCAAATATTTATTTTGCAATCATTTTTCATTGCCACTTGTTTCAAGGATGAACTTGTAGCTTGCAATCCTGGTAAAGTTATTATTGCATCCAAACTGCAACAGCTTTCCATGTTACTGCTACAGTTGCACTTGCGTAGCAGCAAATGAGAGATGAAACTTAGGTGTTGAAGAGAATCCCCCATCTACCACTGTCAAACCCACACTTCACCAGCAAAGAAAGAAAGAAAAAAAGAAGGAATAATAAAATTCTTCCCCTACCTCTAACACCCACCCACCCAATCACCAAATAAGTCGATGAATCATTTTTGGTTGCATTGATGGGGAAAAGTGCACAACAATCTGCATCAAAGTGCATGGTGCACCAGGAACTCCATCTTTGCTGCTTCCGTTTTGCAAAACACCTTCTTTTCCCTTCAGACAGTCTTGGAAAATGAATTTTATCAGACAAATCTTTTTTTTTCCCCCAATAACATTTTTTGACTTTTCCACTAAAGAGGCTGAAGTTCTCTCAATCAAGAGGAAAACTGTTACTATTGGGGGAGTGGGGAGCACAGGCAGAAGGTGTTTTGTTTTTGGCTTAATTCTAATTCAAACAATTATGGCATATCAACCTTTGTAGGTTATTTAATGCCAAATCCAGTTTTATACAAATAATCAGTTCTATTTCAAATAATTCAGTTTAGCATGCAAAAACTGTTTCATTTTAAACAATTTAGTTTAACCCAAGTACACAGTTTAATAGTCAAAAACATTTCTATTTCAATTTATTCAGTTTAGTCAAACAGTTCTAATTCAAACAATTCAGTTTAGCATAAGTACGCAGTTTAAATATCAAAACAGTTCTATTTCAAGTCATTCAGTTTAGCATAAATACGTAGTTTAGTTCTATTTGACCCATAGACAGGACCCTATCAGGTGCTTCCACTGCAGGCCAGAGTGGAGCTGGGAGTGATGGCAATGAAGGGGTGCTCCTCATTCCCCAAAGCTCCAGCATCACTGGAACCTCACCATAAAATTGTTTAGTGTCATATACAGGACACACATTGGTGGTGGTGGTGGTGGTGGGGTCTTACCTCTCTGCAGAGAAGCAGTCAGTGTATTCTACAGCCCCAGCTGATTGGGCAAGCTTTTGGCTTAATCTAGGAACTAAAACTATTTAAAAGAATGTTCATACACTTTGGTAAACACTAGTACCTCTTAGACGGACAAAAACCTATGAACAAATGTCTTTTATTGATATAAGTCTCGTTCAGTTTTTGTAGTGTTGAATATTGCAGGATAACATCGGGTTAGGGATCATTCTTTGTTACTGATACCATATAACCTAGTACAATCTGTCACATGTTACTTGGAGTAGAGATGCGTATACCAAGTAAAGCTTTCATCGTCCTGAGAAATAGTCTGAAGGAAAATTGCTAGGCATGAAAGCACAATAACCTAAAAAATGTTAAGGGACAATGAAACAAAATATTGCAAGAATTGTTCCAGAAAACTGAATTTGATATTTTACAAATCTTATTTAAGATAGTGAGAGGCAAAAAATGGAGAGGAAAGTAGAAAAGACATACAAAGAAAGAGAGAGTGAGAAGAAAGAAATACTGAGAAGGGGAGAAAAAAGATACAAAATGAGGGAGAGTAGAAGAAAAGAGAGAGAGGGAGGGAGGGAGAAAAAAGATATAAAAATGATTTAGAATGGAGAAGTAGAGATAAGAATATGGAAAGAGAAGAGTACAAAACAAAAGATGGTAAAATAAAATTAGATAAAATATTCAAAAACTCAAATGCAAACTTGTGAAATAGATACAAGTTAATGATTTAAGATTATTTAATGATATCAGAAAGGTAGATCAATATTTAACAAATAAAAACGAATGATACAAATAAGTGAAGATACTTCTCTCAATGTCTGGGTTTCATGGATTTCTGATCATACAGTTCTTTGCCTCCCAAATTTAAATCTATTTATTGTTAACAGCAGTAAGAATAAGACCAACTCATAGAATAATGAAAACTAACAGAATGAACAAAAGTTCAATGGTTTTAATTGAATGAACTTAACAACTGAAAAGAATATTTTGCTCATTTAAAACTTCACAATAAACGATATTTTTTTGTAGAATTGATTTCTCTTTTAGAATTTCTTCAATATTGGATTACACAACTTTTACATTAATATTAAAGATATATGAAATTAATTTTGGGATTTGGTTTGATTTGTTCTGGTTTTATGGTATATCAACCATTGCAGGTTATTCAATGCCAAATCCTCTTTATATATATATATATATTTGATATATATGATTCATAAACACATTTTGTAGATAATGTTCTTAAATGAGCCTGAGCTCTTTTTTGTACATGGTTAAATGGTTTTAAGTATTGCTATATATAAGCATCAGAATTTAACATCAGTCATTTGTTTGCACACAGTTTTATTTGACCCATAGATAGGAACTTATCAGGTGCTACCACTCCAGGTCAGAGTGGACCTGAGAGCAATGGCAATGAAGGGGTAGTCAACATTCACCAAAGCTACAAGGCTGGAGCCTCACTATCAGATAGTGTGATGTCATATCCAGGACACCCATTGGGAGTTCTCACCTCTCTGCAGTCGGTGTATTCTACACACCCAGCTGACTGGGCAGAATTAATTTTTAGAATTTAAACAATAGAAAATCTCAAGAACATATTTATAAGTGTTGGTATTTATAGACTGTCACTGCATTCTACCATCTTTAACAGCATTCCACCATGGATGATTAAAAAACTATTTATATTGTAGAAGCAGACTCCACAAAATTATAATTCATTTGCAAATTAAACAGGAAACGGCTTTATTCTTTAAGTTCTGATCATTATGAGTGTATTGCTTAAATAAAGATCTCACTCTGATATGATGATTTTACAAATTAAGTATTATATAAACACTATATCACACAAAAGCTGATGCCCTCACTGTAAACACTAACTGGGACATCACAGCACTCAGGCAGACAGTCAGCCAACTACAGTACAGGGTGGAACGATAAAATTGTCGTCCTAAAGAAAACAACACTACAGCTTTATTTTAAAACTTTTATTGAAAAAAATCAATTCAGGTAACTTGATTATGTAGTAGAGCTGACATCTATTCAATGTAGCCGCCTTCCGCCTTGATACGGATCTGGAAATGGGAACATGCCTTTTCCACAAGGGCCGGTGGGAGCTCGGCGAATACTCGGCAGATGGCGGCGATCAGGCTGGCTTTGGTGTTATAGGAGGTCATGTTGGTGATGTTCTCGACATATGACCAAACGAAGTAGTCCAGCGGGTTCTGGTCGGGGGAGGAGGGGGCCAGTGAGAGAAGGGCACAAAGTCGTAGCAGTCCTTCTGAAGCCAAGCCTGGGTCTCTTTGGACTTGTGGGCCAGCGCCAAGTCCTGCTGCCACACCCAGGGTCTGCCACTGGCCACCTAATTACACCAGGGGATCACCACACTCTTCAGCACATCCAGGTACACTTTGGTGTTGACTTTCAAGCCGACTTCAAAGATATGAGGTGGCATGATATGGCCCTCACTTGAAACCATACCAAAGACCATAACCGTAGCCGGAAACTTTGTTTTCATCACCCAGGGCACGTCCCTTTTATTAGTGGCAATCCAGATTTGCATTTTGAGGGTGCTGGCAATGGTTCTGTTGTTATAACTTGGATCGGTAGAGAGCATGAGTTGTACAGCGGCGCATCTCCGATCTCGCTCGTTGAACATTGTGTCACTTTCAGACATGATAGAAGGCTCCTATCACTCTTGGGATTTGTATACAACTGGCCAACTAGTACATGGTCTGCAACAAAAAAGAAAACCGGTTTTCATTAAACGGAAATGGAAACATGTCGTCTTTTCTAGGGCGACAATTTTATCGTTCCACCCTGTATATTGTCTATCTGAGCAATTTCATGATAGCACAATAGACTGTGTATTTATATGACTAAGCTCTAATGTGTAAGATTTGCAGGTTTCATGAATGACTGATATAATTCTGTACTCTAAATATTAATAGAGCAATGACAATCTAATGAAATATAAGGTTAATTCATGGAATATACATATGTTGGCATTATTATTGTACAGGCAGACTATTTTAAATAAAGGTTATAGCCTATCCTCATTTAGGCTTACTGGATAAATTTTGGCCTACTGTATATTTGGAAGTTGACCTATACCGCAAATATAGGCCTAACCCAAAATTTCAAGCAAAGAATCTTGAGGCCAACTTATATGTTAAATCAACTTGTCCACCACAATTTACCCTATGTGATGACTGCCACATCTTGACAGATAATAGCCATCTAAATTACCACTGAAACATCCTGATTATTTTTCAAATTCAACTTGTGAAAAATATACAAGATTCATACGATGATAAGGTAGTAAGTCATCCGTATGTTGTTGGATTATATTGATATATGCTTGCATGACTCTTAAACCACTCACTGGATCTACATAGTGACAGCCCAGTGACAAGCCTAGCAAGATAACTGGTGACTATGCAGACTGCAGGTTTTATTTCAGAGTACCTTCTTTTAGACTTTTCCCATCAAAGAATTCCTACAAATCAGCTGAGGTTTAATGCTGGAGATTCCTTCTCCGATTTTGATTTTGGAATTAATTTCTCCAAGAAGAATTGCTTTTACTACAGCTGTGTCATTAGACTGGAGTCTCTTTTACCCTACATAGATAGTACTCACCAACTTCAGCCAGCTCACTCGGCTGGGGCTATAGAATATGCCAACTGCATCTCCATAGAGGGGTAAGATATCCCTCACACACACTCAAGGGTCCTGAATATGACACTAAACAATCTGATGGTGAGTCTCCAGACCAGAATCTCTGAGGAATGTGGAGTACTTCTTCATTGCTACTACTCCCAGGTCAACTCTGACCCAGAGTGGTAGCACCTGATAGGGTCCTATCTATG
The DNA here is from genome assembly GCA_963585895.1 of Sepioteuthis lessoniana. Lineage (NCBI taxonomy): Eukaryota > Metazoa > Mollusca > Cephalopoda > Myopsida > Loliginidae > Sepioteuthis > Sepioteuthis lessoniana. Next base: position 103,714 of record CAUZXS010003257.1, on the reverse strand, counting down.
GGTTAAATAGACTAATGCTAAATTGAATTGTTTGAAATAGAAGTTTGATCATTTAAGTGTGTGTAAATAGATGACTGATGTTTAATAAAATTGTTAGTGATACATAGCAATACTTGGAACAATTAAACAGTCAGCTAATAAATGAGTCATGTTAAATAGAGTTATTAGTGTTGATTAGCAATACTTGAAACTCTTTAACCGTGTGCCTAAATTGAATTTTTAGAGTTACATAGCGATGCTTGAAACGATTTAATTGTGTGCAAATAAAACTTTTTATGTTAGATAGCAATGGAGAAAATTAAAATAGAAAAGCCGCAGGGCTTGATGAAATTCCCCCAGAAGTATGGAAGATCAGACAATTCAATGGCATACTGCTCCGACACTGCAATGCACTTTATAATCAAAATCCGATAGACAGATGGATGAAGGGATGCATCCTCCCTTTCCCTAAAAAGGGTGACCTTGGATTAGCCAAGAACTACCGAGGTATAAGACTTACATCCATAGCAGCCAAAATATATAATGCTCTACTATACAACCACATAGAACCCAAAATTGACAACATTCTTAGGAAGAACCAAAATGGCTTCTAGAGAAATAGATCCACGACCTCACAAATATTGACTATCCATAGAATTCTGGAAGGCAAACGGGCAAAAACCTACAGGCGACAATATTATTTGTTGACTTGACCAAGGCCTTTGATTCCATTCACAGAGGGAAGATGGAGCAAACTCTTCTCACATACAGCCTACCAAAAGAAACTGTCGCAGCCATAATGATTCTCTATAGAAACACCAAAGTGAAAGTACATTCTCCAGATGGAGACACAGACTACTTAGACATTGCAGCAGGGGTACTGCAAGGAGACACACTTATCCAATACCTCTTTATCATCTGTCTAGACTATGTGCTTAGAAAATTGATTGATTCAATCAAAGAAAATGATTCCAAGCTGACAAAGAAAAGAAGCAGAAGGTACCCTGCAAAAACAATTACCGACGCCAACTATGCCGGTAACATAGCACTTCTGACAAATGCACCCGCCAAAGCCGAAAACCCTACTGCATAGTCTGGAATGAGCCACCACAGGCATTGGCCTCCATGTCAATGCACACAAAACAAAATACATGTGCTTTAATCAAACAGGCGACATTTTCACACTAAACGGTAGCTCTCTGAAACTAGTAGACAAGTTCACCTACCTAGGAAACAGTGTCTCATCGACTGAGACAGACATCGACACGCGACTAACAAAGGCATGGATAGCTATCAATAGGCTATCAGTCATATGGAAGTCAGACCTGATCAATAAAATGAAACGCAGTTTCTTCCAAGCAGCGGTCGTGTCGATACTACTACATGAATGCTAACTAAACGGATGGAGAAAAAGCTTGACGGCAACTACACAAGAATGCTGCGAGCAATACTGAACAAGTCCTGGAGGTAACACCCCACAAAGCAGCAGCTATACGGCCACCTACCACCCATCATGAAAACTATCAAAGTTAGACGAACCAGACATGCAGGACACTGCTGGAGAAGTAGGGATGAGCTCATGAGTGAAGTACTCCCATGGACCCCTTCACATGGCTGAGCAAAAGCAGGGCAACCATCTCAAACCTACATACAGCAGCTCTGTGAGGATACAGGTTGTAGCCCTGATGACCTGCCAGAAGCGAAGAATGATAGGGAGGGGTGGCGAGAGAGGGTCAGGGATATCCGTGCTGATGGCACGACAAGATGATAATATAAGTGAATGCAAACATGATTAATACTAAATAGAACTATTAGTGTTAGTATATTTGGAACCATTTAACTGTGTGCAAACAATAGTAATACTTGTACTCAAATAAATTAGCTCTGAATGATTTAAAAATAAGCTTACCTACAAACTATTGACTTACAAATTATACGTATAACCATTCAACTGTATGCAAATAAATGAGTTTTGGCTCATTTAAAAAAGTTATCTACAAACTATACATTTACAAATCATATACAATATGTATAAAAAGGATTTGGCATTGAATAACCTACAATGGTTGAAATGCCATAAAACCTAACCAAATCAATCCTATTGATTTTTTTTTTAATTCTGAAAACATTTTAAGGGATTCAAGCAATGTCAATGCATTCACTGTTGAATATTTGGAGAGTTCAAGGGTCAGCTTGAAAAAGAATCAACAAAGATGGCTGTCATGTTGAAGTGTGATAATTAAAAAGTACTTCAAGAGTTTCACTTTCATTTTTCTAAGTGACCTTATTTGTCCCATCTAAACTTTGCAATCTTTTAAACTACTGTAGGACTTTATGAACACCATATATATATATATAATTTTCTTTCAACAACATTCAGTGAAAGAGAATGTTTCATCTCCAAAAAAATTATAAATTGTTTCCCCTTGTTGACAGTTACTTAGATTTAATTTAAATAATTATATGCTACATTACCAGTTTGTTTTTATGTTTTTCTTTACTGCCTCTCTAATAGTAAAACTTCTCTTAAGAACTATTTTAGAAACTCTGAAAATAAACTTTTCTCCCGATAATTACCTCAGGTCAAAACTAGTTGGGGATAATCCAAAAATAAATAACATAAAATATTTCTATATTGTCTTATTGCTTTTGTTTATCTTGAAATATAAATATATATATACATACATATATCTTAAAATATAAATATATATACATATATATATATGAAAATGCATATCTCTGTACATTTTCATACTGCCAAAATTATTTCCAGTTTTTCTTATATATATATATATATATATATATATATATATATATATATATATATATATGAAAATTTCAGTATATATAGAGATTAGGATCTACAATAATGAATTCTATACAATATTCCTAATATGTCAAATGACATAATTTAAATCAACAAATGCTGATTCACCAATTAAACGACCAACTTTTTCTTATTATACAAATTTTCCCCTAGGTTTTGCTATTTTGCATTTTTAAACATCCATCATTGACTTAAAATCGCTAATATCACTCTTCATGGTCCTGATGATGGTTCAGTAGAACCGAAACACTATAGTGTCAACCTCTCAATAAATCTCTCCTTCCACTTGGATCATTGTTATCAATTTTTTTACATATTGTCGGATTACAATCCTTTATTTACTTTTCAATAATGAATTCTGTATTATTTGTGCAAATTTTATTTTACATGATTGACTGTTTTTAATGGTATCTCAACATGTCAGGGGTTATTTCATGCCTAAAGTTTAAGGAATTGCATACCTAGTATATTTACATTTTTTGTGTAGTTGAAGGGGGGTTTACTCCTCTGCAAGAAACACACTGAGCATATTCTAATCCCTGATGAAATGGGCATTTTTCATACATTTTTTGATAAGTGATGAAGGATAATAAACAGTGAATATTTAAATCTATTTTATTTTGACACTGAAGTATTTTGAAATTATTCAACTATAAAGAAGTGATGTTGTCATAGCAATTTCTTTTTAAGTCATTGCTTGAATTTATGTAACTGACCAGAAAACCGTTCTTTCCTTAAGCGTTTCAATTTAACTCCCGGCTTTGTGTGTGACCACAGTAAGCCGTCTATGACTTTGTAATTAAATAAATGTGGCTTTGCTTTTTTATTGTTAATAGAAATAAAAAAATTAAAAAATTAAAAACAAATAAAAAAAATCATAGCCATTTGCCATAATCGGTAGCAGCAGTCAACTCTTAAGTTAAGAGTTTAAGGAAATGGCACTTGACCAGACATTTTCATGTCAAATACAGATAGAAAAGAATTGGTTTGTTTGGGTTTTTTCTTTTTATGTAAAAAGTTTGAATTAAAATATATTGAATGTTAAGCTGTTTTGTTTATATCTGTTGTTTGGTTCAAAACCTTAAAGTACAAATAAAACCAATAATGAATGAACAGTTTTCTCAATAATTATAATTACAAAAAAAGAAAAAAAAATCTATTTGCGTTGTTGGGTTGGTTTGTTGGATTTATCACACGTCAGCCCTTGTTGGGTTATTTAATGCCCAAGTTGATCTCCCCCGCCCAGCACTTAAATAGTTTCAAGTAACTAATGATAATAATCATTAAATTGCATTCAATGGTAAAATAGATTTGTTTGAAAATTATCAGTATGAGATAGGAATACTAGTTACAGTTGAAAGTGCAGTAAGCATAAACCCAAGCCAAACTTTTTATAGAGTTTATCTCTCTGATGCAGGTATCATTAGGAGAATGAAAAAATGCTTTGGGTCATTTACCAAAACTTTTCTAGCTCCCCAATAATAACTGCATCTGAAAAATAAAGTCTAAAGAGTCTAGCTTTAGGGTTGTCCTTACCATACTTTTAACCTGGACTAAACTTTAAAACGATTGCTTGCAAAAATAATCAAAATAAAAAAAGCCGCTGACTGGGCATTAAACAACTTAACAAGGACTGACATGCCAACCAGCCATATTTCATGGTACAAGGTGCGTCAGAAAATTCCTCCCATATTTTGAATCATCACCTGAGTAGTGCAAGCAAACTTAGGCAAGGGGTAATGGGAGCTCCATCTAGCTTGAGTCTTACCTTTTTTTTTCTAGATACAATCATTGTTTGGACCAGTAAACACTGTTTGTTGTTTAAACCTTTTTAAAGACTGGTAAATATGCAAGAGAGATTTTCATGCTCATTCATTTTATGTTGAAATGATACTGTTGAAAATTCTATCCAGAAAAGTATCATCCCAATATAACATGAAATGAGTATGAAACTCTGTTTAGAAATGACATATATACCAGTCTTAAAAAGCATTTCAACAGCAAATGCACAGTGTACACCAGTCCAAGCTGTGATCATATCTGGAAAAAAAAGAATTAAAAAAAAAGCTAAGATATTAACTAGATGGAGCAACCATTTCCACTTATCAAAGCTTCACTTTCACCGCACAGCTGACAGTTTAAAATGTTGGAGGAATTTTTGCTGTACATAGTATGGACAACTTCCTTGTATTTACATTTAATGATATAGAATTATAGACCCAAATGAAATACAAGTATAGTAATCTCTGGTGTCTCATTAAACATTAGTCTATCAGATGCCGCAATTTTGCACACAAGACCCAGGAGATATTTTTAAAGTCATTTTCACTGATATACCAGCAATTATAGTACTTTTTGATTGAAAGAGATTAAAATCTTTTAAAATTACATCATTTTGGAATTTAAAAAAATTCAGACTAGGACTGTTTTTGTATCAGAAAACTTCAAAGCTTAAATATTTATTAAAATCCCTTCCTACTCTAGACAAGTCAACTGAGGCTGCAGAATACACCAAGTGCATCTCTGCAGAGGGGTAAGACTACCCCATGCCCAACGAGTGTCCTGCATATGACATTAAATCATCTGATGGTGAGGATCAAAGTAATGTGGGAGTACCCCTTTAATGTCATCACACCCAGGTCCACTCTGGCCTGGAATGGTAGCATCTTATAGGGTCCTATCTATGGGTCAAATTGAACTGTTTGACATTTAAACTGTGGACTGTTTGAAATACAACTGGTTGATCATTTAACTGTGTGTAAACAAATGACTGATGCTTAATTGAACTGTTAGTGATAAATAGCAATACTTGAAAACATTAAACTGTGTGCAAATAAATGATTAATAGTAAATAAAATCCTTCATCTTAGATAGAAAAAAGTGAAAGCATTTAACTGCGTAAAAAAATGAGGTCAGGCTCGTTCAGAAATATTATCGAAAAAATGTGTTTAGAAATCATATATCTAATATATATGTATAAAAAGGATTTGGCATTAAATAACTTACAATGGTTGATATGCCATCAAACCAAACCAAACAAAATATTCCAGCTCCTAATTTCTGTAAAAATATTCAAAGATTATTTTGATAAAAAATTGAAAGTAATGAAAATATTGCCTTGAATATAATATGTCAAAATTTGAAAGACTAACTTGTTTTATGGCATTTAAGAACCAACTTCCTATTTGCTTTTGATATGATTTATTATAGAATTATAACACTCATACAAGTACAGGTCTACAGCATCTGGGTAAAGATTAACATGATTTACTTCCCCTTTCCCTTAAAGGTGAGATATCACACAAGATTAGTTTGTTTTTTTTTAGTGTAGACCTTCCTATATATGAATGCACTTTTGAGAACGGTGCCAAAAATAACTTAGATCTATTGGCAACTTAGACATGAAGCAATAAATCTGATCCTGACCATTTTAAGGTAGGTGCTGCCCAGTGGAGTGGGTGGGTATGGGCCTTGGAAACTAAGCTCATTTCTTCTTTCACTTTTTCTTGAGAGAGAGAGAGAGAGAGAGAGAGAGAGAGAGAGAGAGAGAGAGAGAGAGAGAGAGAGAGAGATCAATTAATCATGATACTTAATGATTTGAGGATATCAAATACCTTTCTTCAGAATTCAAATAACTTCCCAAGGGATAATGATTATCAAATTAGCCTAATAGATCATTGTTAATGAGTTAGATTCTTACTGGGTGTTTCATGATATTAAACTTGGCTTAGTAAATGATGTTATATGAAAGAAACCTCCAAACAAAGCAAAAAAATAATTTTAACAAAATCTCTTTGCCCAGGAAGTAAGGGGTACTTTTTTAATTGATATTGGAACAAGTAAATGCTTTGGGAAAATATACTAACCTCTGTATAAAAAAGAAAAAAAATAAGGTGGAGGGGTAAGATCTCTGAGGGGAATTAAAGGCCCTCCTCCGCAAACTTGGAAATGGCTACACATAGTATCAGTATTACTATCCTGACAACCACACAGTTCCAAGGGCTGGTGGGGGATTATCAGGTGGATATGGTTGGGGTGCATGTTTGAGGAACTGTTTCTCTAGTGAACACAAAATGTGAAATTGTGACACATGAAACGAGTGCTTAGGGACACACTAAATGGTAGGACAGAGTAACATGGGCACTTAGTTACCAAACAGGCCAATTGGTAATTACTATGATAAAGTCACACCAGAACACCAAATCATCAACTTAATCCCCTCCCCTGCAACTTTGCTTCTCCGGAGGAGCAGCAAAGCGATCATCTTGGCGGTAGGTAGGAGAGGATAACAAAGAACACCACCCTCACCAAATCTTTTGGTTTCCGTTGGGGATAGTCTAGGCTCTACAATGCAGACACTTACCATTTCTGCTGAAACTTTGGATGACAACAGAAGTGTATGACATGAGTCATGTGATCTTTTACTGTTTGTTAGGAAGCTGCGGGGGTGACTGAGTTGGGGTAAGGTGTTAAAATTAATGGGATCTCTTTTCTGACCCACTGCCAGTTGAACTTTTCCTTTTTTTTCTCTTTCTCTCTCTCTCTCTCTGGGATTTAAGGTTGGTTGGTTGTTTGGGTTTTATGGCATATCAACCTTTATAGATTATTTAATGCCATATCCATTTTTATGAAAATAGCTCTATTTCAAACAATTCAGTTTAGGATAAGTACAGTTTAATTTTGAAAAACATTTCTATTTCAAGCTAATCAGTTTAGTCAAGCAGTTCTAATTCAGCTAATTCAGTTTAGTATAAGTTGAGATTTTGTTGACACACAGTTAAATGACAAAACAGTTCTATATTAAACAATTCAGTTTCGTGTAAGTACAGTTTCAATGTCAAAAAACAGTTCCATTTCAAATAATTCAGTTTAGCATAAGCATTCAGCTTAAATGTAAGTACGGTTTAATTGTCAAAAACATTTCTATTTCAAGCTATTCAGTTTAGTCAAACAATTCAGTTTAGCATAAGTATGCCGTTAATTCTATTTAACCTATAGATATTTAAACTCAGATGCTACCATGCTGGGCCAGAGTGAACCTGAGAGCAATGGCTATGAAGGGGTGTTCTGCATTTCCCAAAGCCCCAGCATCACTGGAACCTCCCCATCAGATTGTTTAGTGTCATATCTAGGACACTCATTAGGGCAGGGGGTCTTACACCTCTGCAGAAGAGCAGTCAGTGTATTCTACAGCCCCAGCTGACTGGGCATCTGTGATTTTAAGCAATTTAGCTCAGCCAAGTATGAGATTATGTAGCAAAAAAATTAAAACAAAGAAAACAGGTGATGAGAGAAAAAGATGAACGGAAGAGATGAGGGAGTAAAAAAAGAAAGAGAAAAATGAGAGAGAAGAGAAAAGGGAGAGAGAAAAAAACACAAGTTGGTTGGTTGGTTGTTTTGTTTTAAGGTATATCGGGTCATTTAATACTGAATTAAATTTCAAACAATTCAGTTTAGTGTAAGTATAGTTTTTGTTTACAAACAGTTAAAAATCAAAACAGTTCTATTTCAAACAATTCAGTTTAGCATGAGTACAGTTTAGCTTTAGTTGACCCATAGATAGAACCCTATCCGGTGGTACCACTCCAAACTAGAGTAGACCTGGGAGCAATGGCAATGAAGGAGTACTCCACATTCTCCAAAGCTCCAGCATTACAGGAACCTCACTATCAGATGGTTCAAGATCACATCTAGGACACTCATTGGGTGAGGGTGTCTTACCCCTTTGCAGAGAAACAGTCTGTGTATTCTACAGCCCCAGCTGACTGGGCAAAAGAACACAAGAGTAAGAGATGAAAGAGCGAGAAAAGAAGAGAGTAAATGGGAGAGAGGAAAACAGAGAGAGAGAGAGAGAGAGAGTAAAAGAGAGGAGGGGGAAAAGAAAGAATGAAAGAGAGAGGGGAAAAAAGAACAGAACAGGACAGGACAAAAGAAAGAGATAGAAAAAGATAGACAACACGAGAAAAATAATACAACAGAAAAAGAAAGAAAGAGGAGGAACAAAAATGGAAAGAAGATGCCTAACAAATGAGATAACCAAATAAAAAAAATGAGAGAGAGAGAGAGAAAGAGAGAGAGATGAGGAGGAGGTAGAAGAAAAAGCTGCAAAGAAATGAAAGTGTCTTCTGCACCATTTCACCTCTCTTGAGATGCCACTTGAAATGATAATAAAAATAAAAGAGCCTGTCAAGTGGATAAGAAGAATAATAATAATCTTTTCTTTTTTTTTTTTTTGAATTGATGTCATCCTTTTTCCAGTTCTGACCAAAATGGGGCGGTGGCTTAAACTGGATGAAAACTCAAGATAAGAAACACAAACAGAGTCTGATGTTCTCTCTTGTAAATGACATTTCAATTGCGAACTTCACTTTCCAGCCTTTCAATGTTAAGTGTGCATTTCAAAATATTCTTGTCAGACAATTTTAAAATAGGGTGACAGAATCTACCACATCATATATATATATATATATATATATATATATATATATATATATATATATATAATTTAGTTTTCTATATTTATGAATAGTGCTCAGTATTGGCAATAGAGCATGTGTTGATGTTAATTTATACACACACATACACAAACAGACAAAATAATAAAGTGCTATCAACTTTCATGTATAGAGCACTTATATAATTTTCCAAGTTCTGCTACTATTTTAGATCTTAAGTTTAGTTTGGTGAAGTTTTTTAACAGTATATAAACCTCTTGTGAGTTATCTAAAGCTGAAACTTGATTTATTTGTAAATGTTTGGTTTGGTTTGGTTTCTCGGTTTAATGGTACATCAACCTTAGTGGATTATTTAAAGCCAAAGCTATCCTTGTAGAAAAACAGTAGTGGTGCTATTTAGCCCATAGGTGGGGAGATAAGAGGTTCATACCTTTCCCTATGATATTAGTCCAAAAGTGAATGTAATAGCTCTTGAGTTTACACTTGCTTACTACAATGTCACAGTCCAGCATATTAGCCACTACGCAATGGAGTCTCCACCTGTAAATGTGTGATGACAGTCATAACTGTTCATATTTTCAATGTCTTAAGAATGTTTTTAATCTCACTTTTTTTTGTTTATAATGATAATTTGTTTGCACACAGTTATGACAATGGCTTGACCGGGTGAACACCATGCATTTGCTGTTGAAAAAATTTTCAAGATCATTTCATGTTACATCATAATGATGCTGTTCCAGATAGAAAATCAATACTGCTATAGATTGAAAATTCTATCCAGAACAGTATCATTCAATAATACAGTTACCTTTCCAGCTATTGAACATAAGTGTGCATTTCAAAATATCCTTGTCAGACTATTTCAAAACAGGATAAAAGTATCTACTACACTATATATTTATCAGGAGTATTTGAAACCCGTAGATAGGTTTTCCATACAAATAAAATAATACAAAAACATGTCTTATTCATTTGGCAATTCTTAGAGGTCAGCTGTGCATATGAAAAAGAAAATATGAGGCAGCAAACCCTTTAAAGAGATTATGACACAATAACACAGGATAATTTAACAATAAAAATTTTATTCTCCCACCTGCAGGATTAAACTTGAGTTGTAATTTATAATAATACCAAAATTATAAAACAATATCAGAAAGTGGAAGGGACAATGTCCATGAATTATTGTGTAAACATTTATGTCATGATGTATGCATAAAAAATGTTCAGCTTCAGTTCCTTGAGAAATGTTCATGTGTGGAAAGTGCAAGGGAGTAGGTCAAACCAAGTTATTACTTAGCTCATGTTTTTTTTGTGTAGTCTACTCAACAAGCCAATTCGAATTAAGTCTTAATAGTTTTCATCTCTCAGTTCTTGGAAGAGTTCCTTTCTTTCTTCCGTGGTTGAAGGTTTTTTTAAATTTCTTTATTCTTTCTTCATCTTTTTCTATTCTGTTTGTTTTCCCATTATTTTTTTTATTCTTGGAATTTAGAGATTGAATAGTGAAATCAATTATCTCTGGATTTCTTCAATCAACTCGGTGATTGTTTCTTCATCTATTATCTCCGTAATTGATCAGAGGTTAATCAAACTTCTACCAGTCATTTCTGCAACTTTAGTTTGGTTTGGTTTCTTTGTTTAATGGCATATCAAATTTTGAAAGTTATTTAATGCCAAAGCCCACTTTCGAGAAGAACAGCAGTGATACTATTTAACCCACCCATAGCTGGGAGGATAAGGAGGTTCATACCTTTCCCAAGGCTATTGGTCCAGAAGTGAACATAATAGCGTGACTGAAGTTCAAACTCACTACGATTCCACTGTCCATTGCTTTAAATATTACACCACAAGGACACCCCTTCTGCAACTTTATCTTCAATCATCTCTGTGATTTGTTCCTTCATCTATTATCTCTGTAATAGATATGACGTCACTCAATCATCTCTGTGACTGATG
>CAUZXS010003257.1:85000-87500 GCA_963585895.1 Sepioteuthis lessoniana | reverse complement strand
ATTACATTAATACATTGGCTCTTAAAATATTGATATTACAACTAAGTATGAAGTGTTTACTTGTTTAAAATGATTGTAAAGGAGATCCTAATTGCTAAAGTGACCTTAACAAAATAATCTAACAACGATTGATAAGTAGCATTACAAACCTACTAAATAAATATTAAGACTTTTGTTATTGTTGTTATGAACACACTGACAGGACAAAAAATTAAGAAAAATATGAAGAATGGGTATGAAATTAGTAGAGATCTACTTCTGTCTCTAAAAATTATTTTCAATTGGAACCTGATAGCCAAGGAACAGCCAGTCAGAATCTAATAGCCAAGAAACCGGCAGTCAGGACCTGAGAGCCAAGGAACTGGCAGTCAGAATCTGAAAGCCAAGGAATAGGCAGTCACAATCTGATAGTCAAGGAACAGGTAGTCAGAATCAGAGAGCCAAGAAACAGCCTGTCAGATTCGGACAGCCAAGGAACAGTCAGTCAGAATCTGATAGCCAAGGAACGGGCACTTAGAATCTGATAGCCAAAGTCATCAAATTCTGACTGCTCGGTCTAACAAGGAGACATACAGATGAGAAGGAGGAAAGAACAAATGGTTCATTCCCAGTCTCCCTCAAAAACCAACTTCATGCAATTTAAAAAATAGAAAATCCCACTAAGAACTAACCAAGTTTTTATTCAATTTGAAAGAGAAATTCAATTTTCTCTAAAATCCAACTTACACATATTCAATTAAAAAAAACGAAACAAACTAACAAAACAAGGAAGAAATAGAATTTTCTCAAAAACGCAAATCCAAAATCAAAGATGAACAATTTCTTTTCCAATCAACTATGAATTGCCAAGTCTACCTGGTTTTGTCTCGATATTTTTAGCACAATTTTATTGACTTCATCATTTCAAAACTCTTTTCAAATGTATTAGTTGAATTTGGATGCAATGCAAATAGCTGATAATAGAAATAAGAGGGTTTTTGAAATTCATGTTTCTTTTTTAAGTAATTTCATCTTCAGAATTATAAAAGAGTTCTTTTGGTTCCAACCAAAAAGAATTGTTGCCTCTCAAAATCACAAAAAAACTCATCAAAAGAATAGAAAAAATATTATAAATATTATAATTACACTCAGAAAGAAGAATCATATAATGATGAGAAAAACTTAAAGACAAAGATATATATATATATATATATATATATATATATATATATATATATATATCTTTGTCTTTAAGTTTAGCTACATATATATATATATATATATATACACAAACACACACATCCCAATAAAGTGGTTTCAACTTACATGTATAGAACACCTGAATAATTTTGCAAATTTTGCAACCATTTTTGATCTAAGGTTTGGATAGGTTTAGTTGTTTAATGGCAGGTCAACTTGTTGGAGATTATTTAATGCTGAAATCTGATTCATTTGTAAATGTTTGATTTGTACTATTCAAAGTTTCAATGTTCCATTGCAATTATTTTTTTTTAAATTTCACTTTTGATCATCTATATGCACACAATAATACAGTATCAAGTATTCCTATCTAATACTAATAACATTCAAACAAATCTATTTGATCCATAGATGGAAACCTAACAGAGCAAACCTAGGAGTAATGGCAATGAAGAGATGTTCAATATTATCCACAACTCTAGAACAGGAGCCTCACCACTAAATACATTTAAGTATTAAGCACAAGACACATTTTAAATCTTATCTAACATTTACATGTCATTTAGCCATCATATATATATTATCATCCACAGACAGACCGTTTCATTCTATCACAACTCTTCAGTGTGGCTAGACATGTAGGATGCTTGAAGCTGGGATTGAAACCCACCCAGGTTTACATTAGACTTAGTATCAGACCACTCAGCCAACAAGCGTACCATGTCAGCTTAGGGAATTATAAGGTATCATGCAGTAGCAGTGTTCATTTGTTTACATTTTATACCCTACCGGATGCCAGAGTGCTCGATTCATTCAAAGAACTTCGCATTATACGAGTGGCAGCCGTAAATTCCTTCGCCAGAGTGCTCGACCCCCATGGAGGAGTGTATATATCTAAGTAAAGTTGGCAACCATAGTCAAGGGAGACCTGAAGGCTCCCTTTTCATTAGCTACAACACAAAGGGGTAAAGGAGGGCACTACTCCTTTCTCTTCATTACTCCACTTTATCCTTGATCCCTACCTTATAATGCTGAGTGTTAAGCAAGGAGGCATCAAGTACCATTTTTTGAGTTTTTGGTATGACTTGACAAGGGATTGAATCCCAGTCTTCCAGGCCACTGGTGAACACTAACACAAGATTGGACAGGTTAGTATCCAAAATGCAAAATCACCCAAGTAGAACAATGAGTAAAAACTGAACCAATTTGACAAGTGAATTTATCAGAGAAAAATTAACTGCCATAATATATATATATATATATATATATATATATATGAAAGTAAACATGGATAAAATCCGACAGTATGAAGGTAGCAGGA
>CAUZXS010003257.1:55000-80000 GCA_963585895.1 Sepioteuthis lessoniana | reverse complement strand
ATCATTTGTTTGCATAAAGTTAAATAGTTTCAAGTACTGCTATGGAACAATAATGATTTAACATCAGTCATTTGTTTGCACATTTTTAAATAGATATACATGATATGTAAGATTATTCTGAGTAATTTCATTTTTAAATCAAGTAGAACTAATTAGTTTGCACACTAGTATTGCTATTGTTTCTACACAGTTAAATAGTTTCAATTATTGGTATCTCAGAATAATAATTCTATTCAATATTAATCATTTGTTTGCATACAGTGAAGTGGTTACAAGTATTGCTATTTAACACTGATTATTCTATTCAACACTATTCATTCATTTGCACATAGTTAAAGGGTTCCAAGAACTGCTATGTATCATTAACAATTCAATTAAATATCAGTCACTTGTTTGCACTAAGTTTAAATAGTCAAATAGTTCTATTTGACCCATAGATAGGACCCTATCAGGTGCTACCACTCCAGGCCAGAGTGAACCAGGGAGCGATGATATTGAAGGGGTACTCCACATTCCCCAAAGCTACAAGGTTGGAGCCTCACCATCAGATGGTTTAATGTCATGTGTACATTGTATGTTTATATTTACATTTTTTGTGCACCTAAAGTTTTTTTTGCATACAATTATTTGATATCAAGTATTCCTATCAAATACAAATAATTCATACACAGTTCTATGTTTTTAAGTATTTCTGTCTAACACTAATAATTATATGGCTTCAAGTAATTATTTCTATTTGATAATAGTCATTTCTTTGCACTCACTGATATGGTTTCAAGTGACTAATAATAATAATCCTTAGTAAACAATTATAGCTTCAAGTAACTATTCCTGATACAAATTTTTTCAAACTGATTTATTTGACTCATAATTACTACCACTCTGGGTCAGAGTCGACCTGGGAGTAATGGTTAAGAAAAAGTATTCAAAACTCCCCAGAGATCCAGAACTGAAGCTTCACTTCGAGATGCAGCCTCGTGTCATATCTAGAACACCCTTTTTTTTAAGAGGGGAGGGGGTAATCTTCTGCAAGGGATAAAGCCAGTTATATTGCTGCAATGATATGAAAAATAAATTTTACCACAAATATCCCTGAGCTGCCACTCATTTGTGCAATAAGTTAATGCTGACATTGAAGCAGCATCTTCAGATTCTTTCTGGTCTTCCCAAGGAAATTTTCAGACAAATGAATTCTCAATCTCATTTAGGTATCCAATTTGTTGTTTCATTGATTGATTTTATAGAATGACAACCTTACATACAGAAGGTCACTTTTTAATCATCCCAAGTCTGAGTATAATCGAGAAGTCACTCATTTGGGTTGGAAGTAATTATATAATTTAAAGTAACTTCCTTTTAAACAAAAATTTGCAAACAATATCAATTAAATATTCCTATCTAATAATAATTTACAAGCATATGAAACAGATAAACACTTAATACTTAAATGCAAATCATTTAAAAGCCAACGTTCAAGTAAAATTCATTCATTTTAAACCTAATCCTAATTAAATCGATGGAACCCTAATGGGTATGAACAGCCTAAATCCTTGTGGACCTTGAAGTAATAACAACAAAGTGGTAACATTCACACTCTCTAAGTCTAGCCACCTGGTGTAATGGTTATCGTCATAGGAAATGAACACAGCAACACGAGTTCAAATCCTGGACGAGGCTGATTGTATTTCACATATTACTAATACCCTTGGGAAAGGTATGAATCCAATTATTCTCCCTCCAGCTATGAGTAAATAGTAGGGCAGAATGAGCTCTTCAGCTTTGGTGAGGCAACTAGTCTAGGAGAAGGAAAACTTTGAATTCAAACTTGTTAAACTCTGCTTAAAAATTGACCTTGTGTCATATCCTGCCTGAGCAGAGAGGTTGGTAAATATGGATACAGTTTAGAGTCATACCCAGGACACTGAGTGAATATGTGCATCATGTTCATGCAGAGGGGTTGTGAATATATATATATATATATATATATTCTTTAAGAAAAACAACAAACCGGTCACATTAGGATTATAAATTTATCAATATATATTATAATTTTTTTTTTTCTATCTAAAAGATCTGAAGAAGTCCTGTTAATTTTTTATCGTGTTTTTGGAAAATTCAAAAATGCGTAACAGGATGGAAATAAATTTATAATCCTATGTGACCAGTTTTGTTCTTTTTCTTAGAGTATATATATATATATATATATATATATATATATATATATATTAGAAACTATCTTTATAAGGTCCAGGTAGCCTTCCCTTTGTAAACAGCAGGAATGTTTGCTTGGATTTAAAATAGTTTCTATCTAATATGGCAACTTTCCCCCACCTTTTCTATTACCATTCTACATTTCCCTTTTTCTCCATTTTTCAATCACCATGTCAACCTGATAATTGCTCTGATGAGTGAGGAACAAAACCTATCTATCTATATATATATATATATTGGCCTAGTGGATAGAGT
The DNA here is from genome assembly GCA_963585895.1 of Sepioteuthis lessoniana. NCBI lineage: Eukaryota > Metazoa > Mollusca > Cephalopoda > Myopsida > Loliginidae > Sepioteuthis > Sepioteuthis lessoniana. The sequence continues at coordinate 77,534 of CAUZXS010003257.1, read as the reverse complement.
GTTCGCCAATGGTCCGGAAGACCTGGGTTCAGTCCCAGGTCGCGTCATACCAAAGACTTTAAAAATGGTATTTGATACCTTCTTGCTTAACATTCAGCAATATAAGGTACATATCATGAGTAAAGTGGAGCAATCCAGGGAAAGGAGTAGTGCCCTAACCTACACCTCGATTTTGTAGCTATTGAAAAGGGAGCCTTTGGGTCGCCCTCGACTACAGTCACAAACAACAAATATATATATATATATATATGTATGTCTTGTCAGATTTACCAAAATCCACAATTTCTGTCCCTCTCTCTCATATATATAAATCAGTAATCATTCTAGTTAATCCAGAGTGGAGAACAATTCCAAGCAAGACCATTTAATTTTCAAAAATAGAATATTAAAGTTAAATTGTCTCGGTCAAGAGCTCAATGCAAAAGAAATCTACAAAGCAAATAATTTTTTCAAAATAAAAAAACAACAGTCGGTCACATTAAGACAATGTCCATCCTATTAAAAAGCATTGACATTAATCAATGCCTTTTAACAGGATGAAAATTAATTTTATTATCTTAATGTGACTGATTGTTGGTTGTTTTTTTGAAAAAAATTATATATATATATATATATATATATATATATATATATATATATAAAATTACAAAATTAATGCATGCTGGTATATAGTAGGTTAGTATATACACACACACACACACACACACACACACACACACACACACACACACACACACAAATTGTTCATTAATCCAAACATGCTTATATACACAAATGAAAATATATATGTATACACAAAAATACAAGCACATATTACCACTATTCATAAAATAAACCACAATATCATACACACTCTTTTATATGGACACTCAATATCACACAGTGACACACATTCATACCATACACACCGTCTCTCTATCACACACACTATATTCCCCACACACATTTCGGATCACACATATATTTCCCAAAAGTAATTTGTCTATGGTCAACCAAAACAAAGCTAGCAGCATTATATTTCTTTTGAATATCATGTTATTTTCTATAATTAGCCTAATTTTTTTTTTAAAACCCAAAGATTGTCACTTCATCCTCATCTCAAAATGTCCATAATACAGCAGAGACAATATGATAAACTTGTGACTGATTTGTACACAATTTTAAAAAGTCACCTTTCATTTCACATACTTATAGATATTGCATAAATTATATAAGTATATCTTGAACATATACAGATTAGCCCTGAATTCATGCCTGCCCCAATCTTTGTTGGTGGCACAGCTGCTGTTTTTACAGCCACATTTGTATAAATTTATAATAGAAAAAAAATTTTTTTTTTAAATAAAAAAAGTGCCCAGTGTGTGTGTGTGTGTGTGTGTGCCCGTTTTGCTGACTGACTAAATCTCTCTCTCTCGTGTTACATAAGTTCAAGGGAGGTAATTCATACTTTAGTGCTGATTGTGTAGCAGGTTGATGCTAAAAATGAACAGAACTGCTGATAGTTGCAGTTAAGATTTGAAAATGTGTTACAGTCTGTTTACAAATGGTTCAGAAAACTGGACTTTATTAGCTGAAAAGTGATTCAAACAAAAACAGCCTTTAAAAACTAGACAAAAAATAAATACGCCACTATGTGTTGTTTGTGCATCTAAATTGTATGGAACGACCAGATTAACCAAGGAAAGATAACTCAGGCTGGTGGAAAATAACTAAATTATTGTGAAACTTTGCAATAAATTCGTTTTAAAAATAATTTAATTTGCATGAAATAGAAATTAGGTTTGGGTTTTAAAATAGGCAAAAGAAAAAGGAGTGGGGAAAAAATCGATTGGCTATGTTTTGATTTAAAAAAGGCTTAAAAATAATGAAAAATTTATTTTATTTTATTTATTTCAACGACATGTCAACCTGTCGAGAATTATTTTATGCCTAATTGCATTTATTGTATGTTCATATTTACATTATCGTGCAATTATTTTATAAGGGTTTTATATATATATATATATATATATATACACACACACAGTTAAATATATATGCAATTATTTTATAAGGGTTTTATATACTCACACACACAGTTAAATGATATCAAGTATTCCTAAAAATATAAATAATTTGCACATAGTTGTATAGTTTCAAGTATCCCTATATAATACTAATAATTATATGGCTTTAACTTATTTCTATTTATTTATTTCTAGTAACTAATAATAATCCTGAGTAAACTATTATAGCTCCAAGTAACTTTTCCTAATCCAAATAATTTATAGTTTTATGTTATCAAGTATTGCTATCAGATAAAAATAATTTTTAAACAGATCAAATTGACCCAAAAATGGGATCTTAACAGGTACTACCACTTCAAATCAGAGTGGACCCGAGAGTAATGGCAAAGAAGGGATACTCAATTCTCCCTAGATCTTCAGAACTGAAGCCACCAGATACTGTTTAGTATTCTACTCATGACGCCTTTTTTTTTGTAAGAGGGGATCTTACCTCTCTGCAAGAGATACAGTCAGCATATTTTAAGGTCCGACAACAGGGTGCCAGAAGTTTAAAGAATAATATTCAAATAAAACACAGATGAAATGGATGCTAGAAATTGGTTTGTACAAGGGAAACTGAGAACAATGAAATGGTACAGTGTTACAAATAAATAAATTTAAAAAGAATAACTTCCAACATTCCTCAAAAGGTTAAGAAAAAATATGGGATCCGTTTTTCTTTGCACAAAGACAGTTGACAAATGAACAGAAAGATCAATAGATTGAGAAGTGAAATGGAGAATGAGTAATGTTCTCGATCTTAAAACATACATTAGTATAGGCATCTCTGAAATTGGAACTGTCTAATAAATGCTATCCAATCACTGAGTCCAAACTCTGTATCAACCAATGAAATATGCTTAAAAGATTCCTCTTTATAATTTTGCTAAAATGTTATCTACATGTTTCATAACTTTTTCTAAATAGACTTCTTTGACCTTCAGTATTCAGGGACTTGGGGTAGAATGATGTGTATGAGTTAAGAAAGCCCTCTCTTGTGCCTTAATAACCATGAGAACTTTTTTTTCGGTACGGAATGATATATGGACCTTGTGCTTTGCCTATTTAGAATAATAAGGTCAGGAGGTCACAAAGATGAGAAAAGATACTAATTAGTAAAAGGGGGAGATAACTGGTTCCAAAATATCTAAGTCTTTGAGATTGTAACCTTGATTCAAGGACACTGGGATTCCACCATCTCTGGAAAAGGATAAATTATGTTCTACTATTTGTCATTTGTGGAGGCTTGCTTAGTGTTATGGTTATCATCGTAGGAAATCGATTCAGCAACCTGATTTCAAATTTTGGATGAGGCTCTTTGTGTTTCCCTTTACACTAATGCCCTAGTGAAAAGCATAAAATTATCGTTTTTTTTTCTCTCCTATAGCTATGGATAAATAGTAGTGTAGACTGGATTCTTTGGTCTTGGTAAGACAACCAGCTTTACTCCACTTGAAAATTGACCTTGATTCACATTCTGCCTGTGGCTACTGAAATGAAAGGAAATTATGAAGCTGGTATAGTGATTTACTATGCTTATTTTGGTATCAGACGCACAGTGAGAATCAAACTCACTTCAATAGTACATTTTGTGTGATGAGCTTGCTGACATGATCTTAGCAAGGCACTCTTTTTATAGTTTTATTTGATACCTGAGAAGAGGGTAGATGTCTGAACATTAGGAAAACCTATTTCCAATAAAACTGAAAAGCTGTTAACTTTGATAGCAACTGGGAAAAAGACACATTCTTATGTATATATATATATATATAAATAAATGGATGCCGGTATCTATATCAATAAAATGTGTATATAAATGCGTGTGAGCACATAAAGAAAATGTGGGGGGGTGTATCTAAGTAAATAAGGAGTTTCAGAGGTGCTTCAACCAATAAAACATTCAATGGAATGAGTGCTGAATGTCAAAGGGAAGATTTTTAGAAAATTTATGTTTCATTCAGCGTTCATTTCTGTCTTGGTAAATGCAGCTTTAGTAATAATATTTTTTTAAATACTTTGTATGTGCAAAATATTTTTAGGATTTTTTATATATATATATATATATATATATATATATATATATATATATATATATAGATAGATAGATAGAGAGAATTCTTTTTTTAAATCCCAAAAATATTTTGCACACACATGCAAGCTATGTCAAAACATTCTCTCTCTCACTATATATAAGTAAAAGTAGGCGATTGTTGTCGAGGGTGACCCAAAGGCTCCCTTTTCAATAGCTACTAAACCAAAGTGTAGGGGGAGGGCACTATTCCTTTCCTTGGATTGCTCCACTTTACCCTTGATCTGTACTTTGTAATGCCGAGTGTTAAGCAAGGAGGCATCAAGTACCATTTTTTGAGTCTTTGGTATGACTCGACCTGGGATTGAACCTCGGTCTCCTGGGCCATTGGCGAACACTCTACCAATTACATATATATATATATATATATATATATATATATATATATATATATATATGAGAGAGAGAACTCTTTTTAAAAATCCTAAAAATATTTTGGTACTCAAATACAAGTGTATAGGCTAACATATAACTTAAGATTTAATTCATTTTGTTTATAAATGACATAAAAAATCTATTTGTTTTCTTTCACAAGTCTGGATAATTTTGACAATTGACATTGGAATTGAAAATAGTCATTAGTCAAGAAATAAGTAGAAGGGAAACTTTTCAATTAGCCCAAATGACCAACCAATTGATGTGACTAATTATAGTTTTTTGTTTTCTTTTCAAGAAAGAGTTGAATGTAATCAGTCTACAAAATTTTTGTGGGACTTAATTACAATGAAGCAGCAAAAATAAATAAGAAAAAAATGCCACTATTTAACTCTTACCTTTTTGTGTGATAAAAAGAATTCAAATAAATCCTAACAAGAAGGACACTTACCTGAAATCAAAGAAAAAGAACAAGAATTAAATGCTGGATACAATGAATTCTATTTTTTAAGAAATACAACTAAAAAGTTTAGCAAACAAAAGCGCAAATTCTTGAAGGCCATTTTGATAGTGCCAGCATAAATTGCCACATAATGTTTGTTCACAGTGGCTTTCAAGAAGTGAGCTTAGTAAATAAAAGTCAAACAGATTGCACTATATTGCAACACACACACACAGGTAGGTATGTATACATATTTATACACACATGTACATATATGAAAATGTATTGCTTAGGATTTTTCTTTTATGAAAAAGCCTTGAAAATACAAGGGTGAATCAAAAAGTAATCCCTTTTTCTTTACTACAGGAATAATTCCCAACATGTTGTGAGTAAGGAGGATGTGGTAAAGTTGTCCATCCGAATGAGGAGATAATTTTCCTTATCCTAATGCTTGTGTGTGGTCAAGCATTGTCATGCAAAAGTAGAACATTATCAATTGGCAAAATTTACTGCCTTCAGACTATCATCTTTTTGACTACATAAAAGAGGGTTTAAGAGGCAAACATTATGCTAGTGATGAGGAAGTAAAAACTGCAGTGATAAAGTGGTTCAAAGAACAGTGAACAGAATTTTATGAGGCAGGGATACATGCTCTCATTCAAAGGTGGAACATTGTTATTGAGAAAAATGGTGACTATGTTGAGAAGTAGGGATGTGATCTAGGGTGGACCAGCTTCATTTTGATGTATGATATATGTCCCCGTATTGGTAATTCTTCCTGTACTAAAGAAAAAGGCATTACTTTTCAACTCACCCTCAAAATAAAGAAAATAATTGTTAGTTGTTATGAAGTGCTACAAATAAGGATAGATAGATAGGACTCTTATCAGGAGCAGAAACATTAATTCCCTTTCTTCTTTATTTCCAATACATATTCATACACGATAATTACAAATGTATTTTTCCCCATGATACTTATATTTTGTTCTTAAGGCAAAATAAATCAGGGGGATCCAGATAAGACATTTGTTTCATGTTTTAGTGTACAACATTCTACGATAAGAAGAATTTCGACTGCAACTATAACTAATAATAATCATCTTGTCAAATATTTTTCTATTTATAAACAGCCCCCCCCCAAAAAAACGCGTGCAAGCACACACACACACACACACACACACACACACACACACACACACACACACACACACACACACACACACACGCTATTAGTCATTAAAATCGTAATAAACATGAAATAAACATTTTATTAAGTGAAATAAATCATAAAATGAGATTTTGTTTTACTTCAGAAAAAAAAAACAATAACAGTTGGGCCAAGTTATCCATTTTTGCTTTTTTTTGCAATATCTTTTTTATAATTTAGAGGTGAGGCAATGGGAGTTGTGGGGGGTGGTAATTGATTGAAAAGGATAAAAGAGATTGGTTTATTTTTTTTTATAAGGAAAAAAAAATCAGTAATGAAATTAGTTGAAATGAAGGATGTCACATCAGAGAGGTGGGGATATAGAGGGGAGTGGAATAAAGAGAGGGAAATAAATAAATGGTAGGAGAGGTAGAGAGGAGATAGAAGAGAGAAAGAGAGAGAGAAATAGAAACAGGAGTGGTAAAAAAAGAGAGAGAAAGATGAGATAAGATGGAGAAACAGAAATAGGAGTTGGTAAGAGAGAAAGAGAAAGAAATAGATTGTGTGTGTGTGTGTGAGAGAGAGAGAGAGAGAGAGAAATAGGGTGTGGTAAGAAAACCAGAAATAAGTTGGTTTGGTTTCTATGGCATATCAACCCTTGTAGGTAATTTAATGCCAAATCCTATTTATACATATATTAGATGATTTACAAATGAATAATCTGTAGCTAACATTTTTAATGAACCAGAGCTCATTTGTCTGCACACAGTATAGTGGTTTCAAGTATAGTAAATGATTAAATAGTCCTATTTGACTCATAGATAGGAGTCTAAAACATACTAACACTCAAGGTCAGAGAGAACCTGAGAGTAATGACAATGAGGGGTCGTTCACATTCCTCAGTGCTCTAAGACTGGAGCCTCACCATCAGATGGTTTAGTGTCATATCAAAAACACTCCGTGGGTTGGGTCTTACCTTTCTGCAGAGATGCAGTCAGTGTATTCTACAGCCTTAGCTGACTGGGCTGACAAAAATAGGGGTGGTAAAAGTGTGTGAGAGAAAATAAAAGTGGTAAAAGAGATATAAATAAGAGATGGTAAAAGAGAGTTGGAGAAATTGTAGATGGTGAGAGAGAGAAACAAGAGGTGGTAAGAAAGAGAGAGAGAGAGAAACAAGAGGTGGTAAGAAAGATAGAGAGAATTAGAAGGTGGTAAGAGAGAGAGAGAGAAAGTGGAGGTGGTAAAAGAGAGAAACAGGAGGCAGCAAGAAGGATAGAGAAATAGGGGATGATAAATGAGAGAGAAAGAAATAGGAGGTGGTGAAAGAGAGAGAGAGAGAGAGAGAGAGAGAAACAAGAGGTGGTAAGAAAGATAGAGAGAATTAGAAGGTGGTAAGAGAGAGAGAGAGAAAGTGGAGGTGGTAAAAGAAAGAAACAGGATGTAATGAAAGAGAGAAACAGGAGGCAGCAAGAAGGATAGAGAAATAGGGGATGATAAATGAGAGAGAAAGAAATAGGAGGTGGTGAAAGAGAGAGAGAGAGAGAGAGAGAGAAACAAGAGGTGGTAAGAAAGAGAGAGAGAGAAACAAGAGGTGGTAAGAAAGAGAGAGGGAGAGAGAAACACGAGGTGCCCGTGGTGTAATGGTTATCATCATAGGAAATGGAGACGACGACACGAGTTCAAATACTGGACGAAACTGATTGCATTTCACGTAGCACTAATATCCTTGGGAAAGGTATGAATCCAATTATTCTCCCTCCAGCTATGGGTAAATAGTAGGGCAGACTAGGTTCTTCAATCTTGGTGAGGCAACTAGTCTAGGAGAAGGAAAACTCTGAATTCAAACCTGTTAAACTCCACTTAAAAAATGACCTTGTGTCATATCCTGCCCGAGTGGAGGGGTTGGTAAATATGAACACGAGGTGGTAAAAGAGGGAGAGAGAAACACGAGGTGGTGAGAGAGAGAGAGAGAGAAACACGAGGTAGAGAGAGAGAGAAACACGAGGCGGTAACATGGACAAAAATAGAGGATGATGAGAGAGAGAAATAATTCAATAAGAGGTGGTAGATTTTATCTAAACAGATGGTAGTGGAAGAGACAGAAAACTAATAAGGAGTAGAAATAAATAGATTTTAGTAAAAGAGAGAATAAAAGTTTTAAAAAAAATAAAGGTGACAGAAATAAAGAGAGGGTGGTAAAATAAAGAGAAGAGAGGAAGAGAACTAAAGTTCTGAATAATACAAAAGAATTTTATAGATAATGTGTTGTGCACATGTGTCAAAGAGAGAGATCCAGATCTATATATATATATATATATATATATATATATATATATATATTGAGAGGGAGAGAGAGAGGTGATAAGAGAAAACCGACCTGAGTTAGGCACAGGGCCAGAAGTACAGAGCACCGAGTAAGAATAGAACTTGCTAACCATGATCAGCTAGACTAGTTAGCTAAACCATTATACCATGTGAGGTACCCCGAGAAACAATAAGGAGATGAAGCTATTGGATAGACATTTTACTGTAGTCAAAGTGTTGGTTAAAGTCATTTGCGTCAAGGGAAGAGCAGAGAAAAATCTTACAGGGCATTTTTTTTCTCCCCACCGCCAATCCAGAGGTGAAAAAAGACGACCATTAACTTCAAGTGGCCATTACACAAGCAATTTGGAATAATCACATAAAATGGGCTAGAACTGAAGCGGCAAAAGATTGAAAAGCCTGACAGACAAACAAACAAACAAAAAAAATACGGAAGAAGTCCACAGATATCAAAGGTCAGCAATTTTATTTAGTTTTTTTAAATAATGGAGCTTGAAGTGTATCTAAAAGTCAACTGGAACCACATTTACTTTCCAATTGGAAACCACACCATAAATTTCATCTAGTTCATATATTTGTCTGGGAAAAACTGTAATTGAATCTGACAGTATGAAAATTTATAGAGATGAAAAAACATATGGTCTTGAGAGGATGATTTTATTTGTAGAAATATTTGCCAATGTTAAATGTTTCAGTTTTTAGACCTTCATCTGGGCATCTAAGTTATTAAAAAAATAAAAATAAAATAATCCTCTGATGATCTTGTTTGTTTTGTTTTTTTAGATCTGTGTGTATGTGTGTGTGTGTATATATATATATATATATATATATATATATATAAAATTCAAGGCATGTTTTGTGCAATAGTTATCATTAGAAATGGAATTGGTGATCCGAGTTCAAATCCTGGATGAGGCTGTTTGCATTTCATCAAGTACTAATGCTCTAGGAAAAGGCTTTGATCCATCCATTTCACCCCAGCTATGAGTAAATAGTAGGGCAGACTGTTCTTTAGTTTTGGTTAAGCAACCATTCTAGGAGGCAGAAAAAAATGACCTTGTGTCATATTCTAAAGCCTAAAAAACCTAGCTTTCCCAACTATTTGCCCTTAGTTGGGCAAGGGAGGAGGAATAAATAGATTCATATCTATCCCAAAGGCATTGGCACAAAATTAAACACAGATAGGTTTTAAATTCAAGTTACTAATTCCATTTCCTATGACGATAGCCATTACACTAAGGTCCATTATTGGCCAGGTATATTTTCACTTAATTTGGGGAATATAGTAATCTAGCAACAACCACTTTATTTAAATCCTCAATAACACATATGTATATCTCAATGTTAGTTTGTAAAGGTTTTTTTATTTGTATAGGAGGGAAAAAAATCAATTATTAGTTTTTCAAAAATCAGCTTTCAGTAGAAAAATTAAGATCATTAGTCAATTTTCAAAGCTCAAAATCAATAATATACGAATGTATTAAAACTATTCTCAGTTGTCTTATCACAGACATTCTTATCTCTCTGGCTATGTCAGTAGAGTCCTGAATATATTGACTGCATCCTCACAGAGGGTTGACTCCCCACCCTCACACAAACAAGGTGTCCTGAGGATGACAATAAAATGCATCCAGTGATGAGACTCCAGTTCTGAAACTCTGGGGAATATAAAGTCACCCCTTAATTACTCCCAGGTTGTAGAGCCTGTTAGGGTCCCAACAATGGGTCAAAGATTTGTTTGAAAATTATTTTTATTAGAGGGGAATACTTGAAACCATGAAATTATGTGCAAATTATTTGCCTTAAGAAGTGTTACTTGAATCAATAATTGTTTAAATTATTATCATGAGTTACTTAAAACCACATTATTATGTACAAATTATTAGTATTAGAAAGGAATACTTGATACTATATAACTGTGTGTAAAAATATTTGCATTAAGAATAATTATTTGAAGCTATAATTGTTTAAGGATTATCATCATCATTTGATAACACAACTACTAGCAAAAAGGACTAATTTCAGCTTTAAATAAGCCAGCAAGGGTTGACATGCCACAAAATCAACCAACAAGCCAATCATCCCTTGTATCCCATCAGCCCTTCTTAAAATGGAATTTTACTCTGCCATCCTGTAATGAATTGGTATGAGTATGAATTCAAGTTTTCAAAGCCCAGTCAGCTGGAGATGTAGAATACACAGACTGCATCTCAGCAGAAGGGGAAGACCACACCACCAACAAGAGTCCTGGATATGAAACTAAATAATCTGATAGCGAGGCTCCAGCCTTGGAGCTTTGGGGAATATGGAGCACCTCTTTGTTGCCATTGCTCCCAGCTCCACTCTGGCTTAGAGTAGTAGCACCCGATAGGGTCCTATCTCTGGGTCAAATACAACTATTTGACATTTAAACAGTGTGCAAACAAATGACTTATGCTAAATTGAAGAGTTAGAAATACAACTGTTTGATCATTTAACTGTGTGTAAAGAAATGACATGTTTAATTGAATTGTTAGTGATACATAGCAGTACTTGGAACCATTTAATTTTGTTGACTTATGCTAAACTGAATTGTTAGAAATAGAACTGTTAGATCATTTAACTTTTTGTATCAACAAAATGTATTTACAAATCATATATATTTGATATATATGTAAAAACAGGATTTGGCATTAAATAAGCAACAATAGTTGATATGCCATAAAACAAAACAAAACCAAACTTTAATTTTTCTTTACCAAGGTTGAGGTGCCTAGTCAATTAGATTAGCCAAAAACTATATATGTATGAATATAACACTCATAGAATATGAGTGATATCATGAGGTACTTTTGGGGTACTCTGAAGTTCAGTGGTGATAGTGCTTTGTCCCTGAAATCATTTCTGACAGCAAGTTTATAGTCTTTGTTAGAGACATCTGTTGTTTTTGACACCTTGAATTAAAAATGTAAAAATATATACTAAATGTGATTACCAATATTTACTGTCATTATTTCTGTATAATAAAGTTGTTGGTGTCCATAGTCGAGGGCGACCTGAAGGCTCCCTTTTCAATAGCTACTACCCCGAAATGTAGGGGAGGGCGCTACTCCTTTCCTTGGATTGCTCCACTTTATCCATGATATGTACCTTATAATGCTGAGTATTAAGCAAGGAGGAATCAAGTACCATTTTTGAGTCTTTGGTATGACCCGACCTGGGATTGAACCCCGATCTCCCAGGCAATTAGCAAACACTCTACCCACTTGGCCAATGAGCCAATAAAAATTATTTACCTCCGATGGGACTCGAACCCAGACTCACTCATAACTTTTTGCTATGATATTCTCATGTATAATATGCATTGATTTTATAGAATTTATAGCAGGCAAACTTAAACTAAATGTAAAATTTGTTCAACTTTTTATTTGGTTTGTATCAACTAAAAATAAGAATTCGTATAGTTTAGGTAATGTTTTGAAACATAGAATTTATACAGAGCAAAGGTCAAGACATATTTTTTGGAAAAATGAGTTCACAATAGAATTTACAAAAAAAAAAAAAAAAAAAAAAAAAATAATAATAATTTATGAACAAACATGAATTCTTGTCAATATTTCTCGGTCACAGTATAAAACTGAAGCGATTGTTAAACTTCAATTAGTTTGGACCATAAATATAACTTACTTTTAGATCACGCCATCTCAAATATGGACATGGAAAAAAGGGTAACCTTTAGTTTTTGTGTGTAATACGTACTCCTACCTTTAGGCTAAAAATCTGGGGGAAAGTGCGTATTATACACGAACAATAAACAACATGCCTTTTTTGAAAAAATATCAAAATGTATTAAACATTGTATATTTTCTTCCTTTTACATATCACATGATACAATTTCTGTAAAATTTATTTCGATGGTAATATATATCGCGGAGGCCACGGTAAACCCCACCGAAGTCGTCTTTAAAGGGGGGTAACTCCAAATTCTTGTGTTGTAGGATTTAAAGTTATCGCTCTTGTTTTACATAGTTTGGATGAAATATACTTATTAATAAGCTTTGGATACTTTAATATACATTAGCAGGGCCATTGTTAACGAGTTCTCTTCTCACTGGACGTTCCATACATCCAGCCTTGTGCAGCAACCAAGCTTCGCTTAATCTAACACACTGAACAGATTGTGTATGGAATCTACTGTAACTAAGATGTCACCCATTAAATTACTGAACAAGTTCAACATTGCTTAACTAAGGTGATCTGACGGATACCAGTACTTTAAGAGTGACCTGACCTTAAATTTTGGATGAAGTATTCATAAAAATCAATTCAAAAAGATCGTAGAGACTCGGAAAAATAAACAGTCACAGGTGACTATTTCATTACAAATGGCCAACCTGATTTTTCCAATATCAATTTTGTGTTTTCATCAATGGTCCGGGAGACCTGGCTTCAATCCCAGGTCACGTCATACCAAAGACTTTAAAAATGGTACTTGATACCTCCTTGCTTAACACTCAGCAATATAAGGTACGTATCAAGGGTAAAGTGGAGCAATTCTGGGAAAGGAGTAGCGCCCTCTCCTACACCTCGGTATAGTAGCTATTGAAAAGGGAGCCTTCTGGTCACTCTCAACTACAGTCGCCAACTTTACTTACTTTATATAATAGAAATAAAAGAAAATTATGAACTAAAGATACAACAAAACAAACACCTTGTCAGTGAGGCTGAGAATATATTGACACACTCCCCTTACAGAGGGGTAAGACCACAGAAAAGAGCGTCCTAAGTATATCACTAAACTGTATATGAAGAAGCTCCAAACAAAACCTAAATAATTAATATTAGGTAGGAATAGACAGGAAATAGTTATAGATAAAACTACTTAAAATATTAAAGCAAGTGTGATTGCATGAAAAGACCAATTTATTAATTGCCTCAAATCATATAATTGTGAGTAAATTATTAGTATTAGATAGGAATACTTGAAACTATATAACTGTGTACAAATAAACAATTATAGACAAAAACAGTGCAATGGAACACTGAAAATAAACATCAGACCAACTAACCAACCGGTTCTGGAGCTTTAGAGAGTGTGGAGTGATCACTTCATTGCCATTACTCCCAGGTCTATTCTTACCTGGAGTGGGAGTACCTGTTAGGGTCCCATCTATTAGCCAAATAAATCTGTTGCAAAATTAATATTTCATAAGACTGTACAAAACAAAAACAAAAAAAAAGTTCAACAAAAAACTACCCCAAAAATGTACTATAAATTACCACATAGAAGTTGATTTCTGAAACCTGAAATAATCTCTACAAAACTAGCAGAGGAATTGACTTATATGGCAGGACTAAAATCCTAACTTTTATCACTGGTTGACAACTCTATGGTAAAGATTCTGATTTTAGCCCTGCTGTCTAATTCACTTCACCTATTTTTTTGTAGTAATTTTTTTCAAGCTTAAAAGCTCCACTAGTATGCTGTAATTTACGTTGAATAAGAACACACAATAAATGGAATTTCCTAACCTCTAGGTATAAAATAAGCCAAGACCGACTGAGATGTTGTTAAAATCAATCAACCTGTGAAAAACATAATTTTACAGTGTTCAAATTTCATAGATAAAATGTTTTGATTTTCAACTAATTTTTCTTATCTTTTTTTTTTTGTTAGTTCTTTGTTGAAATAGGTAATTTTACATTTTACAATAATCAAATATAATGGAATGAAAATGAAGTAGCCTCCAGCTGAATGTAAAATAACTTGAATGTTATGATAAAAAGCAACCATTAAAAGATGAAAAGAAAAAACCACCATAATTTTCAATACTGAAGATAATCTTTTCCCATCAAAAAATGAAACTCAAAAATTCATACCATATCCTAAAGGTAGAAGGTTATTTCCTTTCATATGCTTATCTTAATTAATTTTATGTCAGTTAATATTTTTGAGTCTCCTTAGAAGTTCTGAGTTCAATCTTTGGGCACAGATTCAGAAGAAAGAAAAGCAACATTACAAGGGCAAAATAAATAAGAAAGCAAATCAAAAGATACAAAATATCCCAGAGCTCAGACAGCAGAATGAGATCTGTCAGCCACTGTAGGTAGAATTAAAGGTTTGGTTTAAAATTCCTTGAAGGTTATCAAAAAAGTGACCTGAAGTAGGCCAGAGTATACAGTGGATGAAATAACCAAGAATAATAGTTCAAATTGTATAAATAATTACAACAAAGCAATAAAGATAGTTTTGTTTATTTATCAGCCAATCAATCACTTATGCTTTCTTTAATCTGGGGGTTCAGATTCAATAGGAGATGAGGGGATTTTACAGGAGTGAAATAACTAAGAAGGTGAATTGACTGAGACAAGATCATTCCAAGAGTAAAAAATAAAGACAATCTAATAAATACTTTGAAAACTCTTCTGTAAAACATTCTTAAACAATATCAAATGTAAATTTTATTTCATCTACTGTATCTCTTAACTAGGAAACTATTAACATAACTATAATTGATAGGCACACTGATACCTATATGAGTCATATAGTCTTTTTCTGTTTGTTCAATTTTTGATAACACAAGTTTTTTTCTAAGTTTGCAAATATGACGGAATACTTTGAAAACTTTTTCTTCCACTTTATCTTTAAAATAATATCAAATAAATAAATCAAAAATTTTTTATTTTTGTGATCAAAATAACAAAATTTGTTTGCTAACATAAATTTTAAAATTTGATTACTTTTATTTTTCCTCTTCATTATTTACAAGGGATAGGGGTCCCGTGGTGTAGCACCTAATGTGCTGGACTCTGGCATCATAGTAAGCAAGTTCTAACTCTAGCCACACTTTGGCATTTACTTTCAGACAAATACCCTTGGAAAAGGTATTAACCAGCTTATAAATAGTGTCACTATTGTTCTTCCACGTACACCATTAAATTGTCATGCCGTGTGTTAACGAAACATAAGTCAGGGGAGATAACTAGAATTATACTGATAAGTATTATAAGGGAGGTAATTCAACATCATAGCTACTCACGTTTTTCAGAAATTTTATTTATTTATTAGGCTTATGGTTTATTTTGATCATCAAAATAGGTATAACAAACTTTCGTTCTAACCGCATGTTTAATTTTATATTATCGCCATACAATTATCAGAGATTAATTTACACATGAGATTTTGGTTCATTATTTTAAAAACTAAAATTTGTAAACTCTTTAAAAATAATGCTTCCTAAAGTAACAGAAATCTGAAAAGAAATCCAAGACAAAAGTTTCATCAAGGATGAGCTTAAATACACTTTTTATAAAATCCAGCCTTTATAACAATAAATTCATTGTAATGGTACTCTTAAATACCAAAGAATGCCATGATATCAGAAATCTACCTTGATACAAAAAATTGGTTCAACTACCAGGGAACTAAATGCAATCATATACATTCAATTTGGCTATAAAATTGGAAATTTTAATCTATTCTTTTGGAATTTTTTAACAAAATAATATATACTAACATACAGATTAAAAAGTTTGAAATAAAATTAAATTAAATGGTTTGGTTTCTATGCTTAATAGCATATTAACTTTTGTGGGTTATTTAAAGTCAAAGTCATCATTGTAGAAAGACAATATTGGTACTATTAACCCATAATTGAGGGGTGGGGAATAAGGGAGTTCATAATTTTCCAACGAGTATCAATCCAAAAATGAACCTAAGAGTGTAACTGGAGTTTGAACTTGCTTGCTACAATGACACAGCCCATCAAGTTAGCCATTATGACACAGAGACTTCTCCCAAAATTAAATGCAGAAACTCAACAAATTATTCATTTATTCATACAAAGTTACTACTAACAAATCTATTTTATTTCCATTTTAATCTGTAATAAGGGCTACTAAATAACACCCTTTTAGAAATTTTTTAAAGAGAGTAAGAAAAAAACCCAAAACATTTTAACAAAGACCAGAATCAGAGCTGTGAATTGGGAGGGATTTTGGGTAAATGCAAAAATTTTACTAACTGGTTATCAATGTTGGTAAAAATATACCAACTGAGTAAATGTAAAAGAAAAAACCTTATTCACATATTAAAACAAGACTTATAATACTAGATCAAAGTAATATATTAAACTGCTGTGAGTAAAAAGCTAAAAAGTTAGAATATAAAACTAAAGCTTTAGAGGTTTTAAGATTCAATCTCCATTACTGTGTTGGCAGCACTGCAACATTTATTTACCTAAAAGATAAAACATTGTTACACACAGAGGCAAAAGATGTTTACCCTTTGAAGCCAATCCAATATCTATAAAATAGGAGTAATGTCATTTTTAGAGTTAACACTGTTCTGTTTTTAATGGAATAAAGAACACAAACAAAAGAAAGTGGAAAAAAAAGGTGCCCTGCCATATAGAGATAAGAACCTTCCTTCCTTCCTTTTACTGCCAAAGAAAAAAACATTATTTCCTAAATCAAAATAAGGAAAGATCATTTTTGCCTGTGTATTCAATGTCATTTGAAATATATTTACTTAAAACAAATAAAATAAACAAATACTATGTTTACTTAAAACAACTAGCAAAGAAAATAGATAAATAAATAAAAGACTGTATTTCAATAAAATAAATATAAGTCTCTATTTTGTAACTTATTCATGCATAAGATATGTCCCAAGGAATATATAATCCAGTCATCTAAGATTCTGCCATGGAGTCTCTTCATTATTTCACATTTTATCATTTTTTTACAAGTTGTTGATTTTTTGGCAAAAATCTTCAGAGTGTTTCGGTATCAATCTGAGGACAGATTTATATTCATATTCATGAAAACCAAACACTAAGTTCACATCCTAATGTTTGAGGTGGTCACAAGTGATGGTGATATTATGGATCCTTCATCTTCTAAAACTGATATCAAGTGACAAGAGGAAGGCATGCAGACCTGGATCAAGAGGGTGGCTGCTGGAAGACCTTAATTCTGGAAACAAGATTCTATGCCATGCCACACGAGCAGGAAGAACCCACTCTTGGCTGTCCAAATATTTCTGCGGGCATATCACTGCTAACTTCAGTCAGCCTAACTCCCCACATTGCAATCCACTTGATTATTACATGTAGGGTGCAGTTGAACGAAGGAGCAAAAAAATTCTGTACAACACCAAAGATTAACAGAAGGCAAGAATAATAGCAGTATTTAGCAAGGAGATCATTTGAAATGCTTGATGAGACTCTGAAGATGTCTGGAGACATTAGTTGAAACTCATAGCAATTTCTTTGAATAAATCTAATCGATAGTATTTAAAGATATTTTCATGAAATTTTGGTCGATACATCTGATAAAGTGGGACGTCAGTGTTATTTTTCTTTTTGCATCAACAATTGACCAATCAAACCCCTGTGTGTGGGTGTGTGTGTGTGTGTACATATATATATATATATATATATATATATATACACACACACTGACACCTTCACACAAGCAGGATGTGACACAAGGTCAATTTCAAGCAGTGTTTAATAAGTTTTAATTCAGAATTTTCCTTCTCCTGAACTGGTTGCCATACCAAAGTTAAAAAGTTCAGTCTGCCCTACTATTTACCTATAGATAGAGAATAATTGAATTTAAAAGTATTCACAGAAAATCATAGAATATATGTATAAACAGGATTTGGTATTAAAAAACCATCAAGGGTTGATATACCAATGAACCAATAACCTCACACACACACACACACACACACACACACATATATATATATATATATATATATATATATATATATATATATATAATCTGAGGAGGAAACCCAAGAAATAGGAGTATCCAATTTGAGTGCTCAATGTAAACGGCTATTGATGTATAATTAATTTGGGATCAAAAATACATCAACACTCAACATGCAGAGCTAAAAAATCTTTTTATATAAAAACAAAAAGAAAAAAATCACTTCCTTGGTGTCATAAATCTATTCTGGCTGTGAAACCATCATCATATTTTTACAAAATCAACTAATTAATTAATCAATTTAATATTTTTCTCGCTAACTAAACGGCTGGAGAAAAGGCTTGACGGCAACTACACAAGAATGCTGCGAGCAATACTGAACAAGTCCTGGAGGTAACACCCCACAAAGCAGCAGCTGTACGGCCACCTACCACCCATCACGAAAACTATCAAAATTAGACGAACCAGACAAGCAGGACACTGCTGGAGAAGTAGGGACGAGCTCATAAGTGATGTACTCCTATGGACCCCTTCACATGGCCAAGCAAAAGCAGGGCAACCAGCTCGAACCTACATACAGCAGCTCTGTGAGGATACAGAGTATAACCCTGATGACCTGCCAAAAGCGATGAACGATAGGGAGAGGTGGCAAGAGAAGGTCAGGGATATCCGTGCTGATGGCACGACAAGATGATGATGATGAATATTTTTCTATCAAAGAATACAATTAAATTTAATAGATAACGTATAAATATATGTTTTTAGAGTAAGATATTCAATTAAATAATAATAATAATAATAATAACAATAATAATAATAATAATGAATAAAAAATAAGATTAACAGACTTATAACGAGTAGGAATTATCCTGACACTACACAGAGTAGAGTGTTTACCAATGGTCCAGGAGACCAGGGTTCAATCCCAGGTCGAGTTATATCAAAAACTCAAAAAATAGTACTTGGTGTGGCCTTGCTTAACACTCAGCATTATAAGGTATGGATCAAGGGTAAAATAGAACAATCCAGGGAATGGAGTAGCACCCCTCTCTACACCCCGGTGTAGTAGCTATTGAAAAGGGAGCCTTCAGGTCACCCTCAACTCAGGTTGCCAACTGTACTTCACATCATTTTTTTGCTATAGGTAAACATACATTTAAGAAGCAAATAATTATTGAATTTTCTTTATATTATAAATTATTAGTTGCATTAATAAAGTATCTATTACATATTAATTCTTTAATTATTACAGTGACTTAATATTCGATATGTGAATTACAGATTAATTCTTTATTTATTATGACTGACTTAACTTTCGATATGTTAATTTCTTCTAAATATAAATAATATAAATTTTTATGATAATTTTAAGAATGAGAATTAGTTTTTGGAAATAAAGATCCACATTGAATTATTCTTTCCTGATAAAATTAATTATATTATTTAATATTGATAAAACATGATAATTTCACCAAAAGCAGAAATCCAAATTTTGTCAATAAATTTAAATTAGTCATGTACTACTATTTACTTTTTCTGGAATTAGGTTTTTCAATTTTCAGTAGTATTTAAATTAGGAATAATGGGTTTTTTTGGTTTTTTTAAACAGGCTCATTGGCCTAGTGGGGAGAGTGTTTGCCAATGGTCCAGGAGACCTGGGTTCAGTCATACCAGAGACTTTTAAAAAAATGGTATTTGATACCTCCTTGCCAAACACTCAGCAATGTAAGGTACGTATCAAGGGTAAAGTGGAGCAATCCAGGGAAAGGGGTAGCGCCCTCCCCTACATTTCAGTGTAGTAGCTATTGAAAAGGGAGCCTTCTGGTCACCCTTGACAACGGTTGCGAACTTTACTTAATTATTTATAGGATTGTATAGACATTGTATAAATGAAAAATAATAATCGATATTATATCTCTACTGTTAAAAATTATTTTTCTTGATTAAAAAATATGATCAAATCTATTTAAAAATTATTTTAGTTAAAAAAAATAAATAAATAAAAAAAAGAATTTTTTTTTCAAATCCCATTCTCACCAGAAGCAATATCAGAACACCCAAATAAAAATTTTCAACATCTGATGATGGTTTCATAACCAGAAATAAATTTTTTCTTTTTGCTTTTATATAAAAATTATATATATATATATGTATATATATATATATATATATATATATATATATATTGTGGCTCTGTCCAAACTGTGAGGATGCACTACATGGATGCTAACAAAACATCTGGAGAAAAGACAAGATGGGAAGAATGTTGGGTGCTAATTTGAACAATTCCTGGAAGCAATGCCCCACAAAACAGCAGCTGGATGGCCACTTACCTCCATCTCCAAAACCTATCCCAGTAATACAAACAAGAAATGAAAGGCACAGCTAGAGAAACACAGAAAATCTCATAAGCAATCTTCTTCTATGGACCCTCATGCAAGCACATGTTGGCCGACCAGCAAGAATTTACATCAGCTCTGTATGGACACTGGATGTAGTTTGGAGGACCTGCTGGGAGCAATTGAGGATAGGGATGGATGGAGTAAGAGAGTCAGGGAAATCCATGCTGATAGCATGACTTGATGATGATGAAGATGATATGTGTGAGTGTGTATATATATATATATATATATATATATACACACACACACACACACACATGTATACATATACATACATACATATATATTCCTCACAATGTTTACTCTTATCTGTGCATTTTCCCAAATCTCTGTGTTTTATAGCCAAAAGGCTATAAAATTTTTTTTTTAAATAGGTGGGGGGGATGTTTTGATAAAAAGCAACAAGGCAATTTTTTAAAAATTTAGATGTAGAAGATACTTGAAATTAAATTGTTTTAATTCATGTTTTTTTAATATTTTCCTATTAATTAATGAAAGATCAAGATTATTATTTTGATTACGAAGTTGTACACACATAAGAAAATAAATAAAGACAAATAAAAAGAAAAACATCGTTAAGCAAATATTGGCAGTCATTCGTAAAAAGAAATTATTGATTGAAAGATAAAAGGTTCACTTGGAAAGATGAGGAAACAATCAATAATCAATGATCAATGGTGGAAAGAAAGATGAAAAATGAGAAGAAAAAAAAAGAGGAAAATTCCATGAATTAGAAAGTTGAAAGCAATTTTCTTTCAAAACAAGCAAAAATATACAAAAAAAAAAAAAAAAAAAAAAAAAAAATGCTGGCACTCGTCAATAGTTAAATTTATTCTAGAAAATAATCTACATATCTAACAATTATTATGGTTCAGAACTACTAAAATAATCCTACCCCTGTCTCATAATACGAGGGTCATTCAAAAAGTTTTAAGCCTCACCCAGAAAGGAGAGACATAGGTGAACATTTTGGTTGTGGCAACACTCTACCACTTCTTGTAAAAATAGAAAAAATAATTCAGATTCCTGTCTTAATTTTTGCGCAGGTGAGACTGATAGCTGTACAACAAATCTCAAGACTGGGTGAGGTTTACAATTTTTTGAACAATCCGCATAGTTGTTAGATTTACATATAAATTTGCTACATTAAATGTAATACCACCTTGTCAGTGGAGTTTACAATATGCTGATTGTATCCCCTGTAAAGAAGTCAGACCCCGTTAAAAAAAAAAAAAAAAAGAAAAAAAAAGGACATCCAGCCAATGACACTAAAGGGAATCTGGTACTAAGGCTCCATTTTCTGGAAAACTGGGAGTGTTGAGTAGTCTTCATTGCTATAACTCCCAAGTCCAATCTCACCAGGAGTATCTGCTAGGGTCCTATGTATGAGTCAAGTAGATGTGTTTGAAAATTATTTGCATTAAATAAGAATACCCGATACACGACCATGGAGGAAAAGATTTAAGAAATGACACAAAAACCAAATCTAAGCATAGACCAATGTAATTACTTAACCTTTAATATAACACCAATGTGTTAATATGACATATTAATCAATCAAACAAATAATTATATGTTAGACATACAGTGGAACCTCGGTTGTTGAACATAATTCGTTCCACTCCAGATTTGTTCAAAAAACTGAAACAATGCTGCTCAGGTAGACTTGGCTATCATTTATTCACATTCCATTTTCATCGGCTTGGCTTCTGTGTTAAAACTCCAAACATTTGTTCAATCACTGAGACATTTTTTATTCAAATTTTTTTCTCAAACTCTGAATTGTTTGACTCGAGAGTCGTTGGATAACCAAAGTCTCACTATAGTCATAAAAAATAGACAAATTTACAATTCTATTCAGTGAACAAAAAAAACTTTTTATTGATTGTGTGAAAATAAAATTCTTAAAGTCACATACTGGGTTCTTCACAAAAAATCTACAGCATGGGGAACAACTAAACAGTTCCTATTAACATGGTAAAATGAGGCAAATGAAATGACACTAGT
>CAUZXS010003257.1:37500-50000 GCA_963585895.1 Sepioteuthis lessoniana | reverse complement strand
GCTTAAGGATGCTAAAGGATATGCTTTACATTTGAACTTTAGATTAAAACCTTCATCATTCCCAAAGAAGGTAATAGATTTTTAAATAATGAATTTTTAGCATCTGAATATTTTCAATATGGAAGATAATGTATAAGATAATGTATATATTTACCAACCCATCTGCTTTGGGTAGGACGTGACACAAGGTCAATTTTTAGGCAGAGTTCCAGCTGATTTGGATCCAGAGTTTTTCTTCTCCAAGACTTGTTGCCTTACCAAGGTTAAATTTAACCATAGCTGCTGGGGAGTAGAGAAGGATTAATACCAAGGGCATGAGCACAAAGTGAAATGCAAGCAGCTTCATCCAGGATTTGAACTCGGGTCACCAATTTCACTTTTACCGACAATAACTATGATACTAAGCCTGCCTGAAAGTTAATACAAGTGTTTGAAGGTCAAAATGTTGTTGTTTTTTTTTACTGTTTAATTTGTTACCAAGTCCATTTAAGTTAAGGGTTTTAAGACATAATATCCATCTATTTTCATGGTTTTTAAACATTGATGTAGTCGTTAATAAATTCTATTTGCTCTTCTCTATTATAGAGAATTTAGAATCATTGTTAAAGTCATAGTCACTTAAGTAGAAATGTTGCTCTATAAGGTGAAGTTTATGAGGATTCAAGAATTTTTTTCTATCTATAGTTGATTCAAAAAAATAAGGGGGATTTTTTTTCAAGCAAAATAATTTTTGCCTTTGTTCAGAAATTTTTTCCCTAAATATAAACTCTTCATTGTTTGGAATTGGTTTATCACAAAAATTATTTTAATCCTGCAAAAATATTTCTTTTGAAGCTATTCAAAATGGTGGCAAATCAAACAGAGTGCACCAAGCTTAAACAGAGGTCTGTCATCAAAATTTTGGTGGCTGAGAATTACAAACCATATACAATTTACAGATGAACATGTGATGAGTAAAGAAAAGCATGTTTTAATCAAAAAAATCTTTACAAATAAACTAAACATGGGTTTGATACTATGAGCCTGAGTGGAAACAAACTTACTCTCCAGTAAAGAAAAAGTTCCAGACACAGCAGCCAGTAAAGAAGAATATGTAGACTGTTTTCTGTGACATGAAAGAACCCATCACTTTTGATTTCCTTGAAACAGGTGCTAAGATAACTCCTAAGATAAAATTCACCAAACTGAATGATTTTTGTGTGTGTGTGTGTGTGTGTGTGTGTGTGTGTGTGTGTGTGTGTGTGTGTGTGTGTGTGTGTAATATATATATATATATTACACACACACACACTAGAAGAAGCATCTAATCCATGACCAGATGAAAAGGATTCTTTGAACACCAATAAATGAGAAAGAAAGAGGGAAGAGAGGAGTAAGGCAAAAATTAAAAAATGTCTTTATTTGTAGTTAAAAGCTTATACCTTAATTAAAATAAAATGTATTCATTTATCTTATGAATTTTTTGGAAATTTCTTTTTAGTTTACATTCAAAATAATATAAAAAATATGTAATCTTATATGAGTGAAAGGTTCAAAACATTCTCATGATTTCTTTTTTTTTTGTTCTCCAATGAATTTTCTTTTTACAATTAGTGTTCAGTTACAGAACAATTTTTAGTCATTAATTTTCAAAAAAAATCAGCATAGTTTTAATTCAAATTTTTAGTCAACCAAAAAAACTTTACGATAAAAGGATCTAAGAATTCACATATTAAAATATATTTTTATTTTAGAATTTTTTTGTTGACATTTAAAATATCTTTAAAAATCAAACCCTAAACTTGTGAGTGGTTTGAAAAATTATAATCTTATGTTTTAAAGACTCATTTTTTTAAAAATATGACAAAAATTTTAATTCAGTTCTAAGTTGTCTATAAAGTTACAATGATAAATGCGTTTCTTTAATTTATTTTCATTTTTATTCAATAAAAATGTAACAATAAAAAAAATCTAAGAATTAAAAATGTGTCCTTATTTTTAGGAGAAAAATTTTGCATATTAATTCAAATGAAAAGTATAAATTCATTCAATAAATAGTTTATTTCTTGTTTTAAAAGGTTTTGAGTTTCACTGATTAAAAATTATCATTATATTTTGTTCTAAGAAATATGAAAAATATTCATTTAAAAAAAAATCAGTTTTTGTGTAATCAATAAACAATAGTTTCATTTAATTTTCATTACTTTTTTCTTTTTTATCCTCTAAAAATCTAACATTATTGGTAGGAACAGTAAAAAGAAGTTAAGAAATACAAATGTATCCTTACAATAACATGAAGTTAAGAATTAAAAATGTTCAATTTTTCATATTACAAGTTCTTTTTTTGGTTTACATTTAAAATAGTATTTTCAAAAAGGTACCCATTGGCTTGAAATATTTTCATGATTTTATTTAGTTTTTCAAAAAATTGAAACTTTTTTTAAAACAAATAGTACTTTATTATAAAGCAATAATTTTCAAGAAAGCATTACATTCAAATTTTATCAATAGAATCTGTAATGTTTAAACATCTGAAGAAAAAATAAAGAATTACCCTTTTTTGTACTTATGAAAAACTGTGGAGAGTTCCACAAATTGATTGATTTTTGATTATTGAATTATATCATTTAATCAGTAAATATCAAAAACTGAATTTTGTACTTTACCTTATGATAAACACATTAATGTGTATGTGTGATTTTAATGCTCAATGATATCCCTTTTCTGAGTTATAAGTTGCCATGTGCATACCAAAACAAACAAAAATCCTTTATATATATATATATATATATATATATATATATATATATATATATATATATATGATGTATTTTGGAAGCAGAATCTCTTATAGAAATATGTTATTGAAAATAACAAATGAGGAGTTGGTGTTAAGCAAACTTTTTATTTAGCTTTTATTGTTTGAGAACAAAATGTAACAATTGGTTCTAACATCATATATATATATTTGATTAAACAATATAGACATCTTTTTGTCTACATATTTTTGTATTTATCCTTTCAAGTTGCCATATATTGATGTTATATCAGGCTGGAATTGGTTAATAAAGAACTGATCCCATAGACACATAGTCTCTTTGTATGTAGACAGTGTGTCTATAGGATCTATTCTGGGCCCAATTTTTAGTAATTTCTACATATCTAACCTTGAAAATAAGATATCAAATAGCATTAAAAAAAACAAAAAAACCTTAATATACCTATGTTGATGATATACTTATTCTCGCTAATGATACTAATAAAATAAAAATGCTATAAGACACCTTAAAAAAAAAAATTCAGTTCTTAATTAAACTAAACTAAATAAACTAAACAAAAACATTAAAATTTACTTTTAAGATGTTCTGATTGATACTAACAATAATAACTTCACTACCTCTACTTTCAAAAAAACACTAATAACTCCTGTACCCTCAATTTTAAAAGCAAATGCTGCTTCTGATATAAAAAAAGCAATTATTAATAACCTAATATTCCGTTCAAAATTAATCTTCTCCTCCAGAACAATATTTTATAAAGAATTAAAAAACATAAAACAATCTCTCATCAATAATGGGTTCCCTAACTATATTGTTGATGAACAAATTGAATGTACAATTAAAAATGTTAACCAACAAAATAAACACAACAAAACTCCACCCAATAAAAAAACATTTATCCAACTTTTTACCGTAACCAAATACACTACAATTATAAATTAGATGAAAATATTTTA
This sequence comes from Sepioteuthis lessoniana, assembly GCA_963585895.1. Taxonomy (NCBI): domain Eukaryota; kingdom Metazoa; phylum Mollusca; class Cephalopoda; order Myopsida; family Loliginidae; genus Sepioteuthis; species Sepioteuthis lessoniana. The sequence continues at coordinate 46,285 of CAUZXS010003257.1, read as the reverse complement.
AAAACATTGATTCAAAGAAACATATTCCCTACTGATCCTTATAAAAAATAAAACTTATATACTATAATAAATTTAAAACCTCCAACTTAGTTATTACCAATAATTCCTCCCCCTCGATTAGAGTTTTGCAAAAAACAATATATATCAATTTAAATGTCCTTTAGGAGGTTGTATGTCTGAAAACAACAATACATATACAGGTTTAATTTTAACTATTCTATCGAGACAACTCACTATGCATCTCTCTGACACCAGTTCAATAGTCCAACATCTAAAAAACTTTCCTACTCTACAAATGAATTTCAGAAATTTTTTACTGAAAATATAATATTAGAGCAACAAAATAACCAAAATTACAGATTCGTAAGAAACATACGTCCTAAACTCAATAGAATGAATTTTGAATCCTGTGCTAATGTACTCAAATGTCTTTAGCTGCTGCTACTATTTATAGAACCAAATTTAAAATGAACACTACAACAATACACCAATATAAACAATAAATGTTCAATTCTTACAAAGTAGTAAGTAAAGTTGGCGACTGTAGTTGAGGGCAGCCAGAAGGCTCCCTTTTCAATAGCTACTACACCAAAGTGTAGAGGAGGGTACTACTCCTTTCCCAGGATTGCTCCACTTTACTCTCGATACATACCTTATATTGCTGAGTGTTAAGCAAGGAGGTATCAAGTACCATTTTTAAAGTCTTTGGTATGATGCGACCTGGGATTGAACCCAGGGCTCCTGGACCATTGGTGAACATTCTACCCACTAGACCAATCGCTTTTGCAAATATACACACTTCCTGAAGATGGCCTAAGATCAAGCTAAATGAATTAGGGAACCAATTAATTATGGAAGTTTTATTAATCAAGTCCAGCCCGATATCATAACATCAATACAGCAACAATATATGTACAATGTGACAAAAACAGTTTGGTTCATGTAGTCAGAATAAAAAACAATTTTCTCTACATTTTACCATTCTGTTTTTATTATCTTTTGCCATTTATCAGGTAATTCCATCCTCCCACAATTTTTCTTATATTTCTCAGCAAATAACTGCTGTAGGTGCCTTTTACAGTTTTGAAAAATTATATTCAATTTCTATTGATAGAATAGAATGTGCACTTTTTTCCATTTCGTCATACTTTGTAATTTTTAAAAAAATACTGAATTGTCTCTTCTGGCTTCATGCATTTTTCAATTAGAAATACTTAACTAAGTGTTAATTAATTTTTCATTTAAAAACTTGTTAGATAATGATAGGTTATCAGGATACTAATGAGCAAAATGGATGGCCAACTTTTCTCCTTTCTAAAAATGACAGCTTCAATTTATTTCTAAAAAAAAAAATCTTTTATGAAAGTATTGGTTTGTCCAAAATTGTTTTTCTGCCTTATCAAATAAAATATTTTTTGATTTTCAACTTTAACTTTAATGAACAACATTTTTATCCTTCTGTTCCACTCTATTCTGCTGATATCTTACAGACAACTTCATAATTCCAAATCAAATTTATTTTTTTCATATATATTAACAAGAATAATTTTAATGATAAATAATAGGATATACTTTTGCTTGTGTCCGAGTTAAAGATGGTAGCATCAAGTCATGTTGAAGAGTTAAGGATAACGAAACATCAATTCAAACCTGGATGAGGTTGTTTGCATTTCATATAGTGCTAATACCCTTGAGAAATGAATCCAATCATTCTCTATGCAGCTATGAGTAAATAGCAGGGGAAATTGGGCTCTTTAACCTTGGTATGGCAACTGGTCTAGAAGGAAAACGCTGAAATTCAACTCCACTTAAAAATTGACCTTGTGCAGCATCATGCTTGTATGAAGGGGTTGGGTAATATATAAGCATCATTTTCATTTTAAAGATTAACTTATTTAAACAACATATTTACTATTTTGCTCCACCCTTCTGCTGCCATCCTACAGACAACTTCATAATTTCTAATTTTTTTTTTAAGCAAATGTTATTATAATTAACTTAACATTACACATTAAACAGTGACTTATCCTTAGAACTGCTATACATGAGGGTTATTCAGTAAACAAGGAGAAATATCGCCGTAAATGTTGCCAAGAGGAAGGACTGTTTACAGGTGCACCTTTTTCAAGGAAATCAATTTAGGTCCTAAGGAGACTGTCAACATGACTTTCTTTACTGACCACTGCACCTGGAATTTTTTCTTTACTAGAGAGTTAGTATGTTTCCACTCTATAAACTGCCTTTTTCACTCAGGCTCAGAATGGCAAACTTCTGTTTAGCCTATTTATAAAGCTTTTCCAGACTAAAACATGCTTTTCCATGCACATAACACATTCTTCTGTAAATTTCACATGGTTTGCTCTTCTTGGTGTTATATTCTGAGTTGTGGGCGAGAAATGCGTATGGTTGCAAAACAAAGAACGTATAGATACTCACAATAACACAGTAATGATGTTATAGAAATTTTTTATAGATAGATTAAGTACAGAGAGTAGAACGGAGAAATACATTCACAGTCAAAGAATGAATTCAGTGGCAGTAGCTACAAAGTTCATGTACTGTACTTGTCTCGTGGTGAAGGGATGGTTTTCTCGGAATTAGGATACGTTGGTAGCTGCGGAGAGCGTTTGATGTATCGGATGACAGGCGCCAGGCGGGGTGAAGAATCCTTAACACGGGTCGTGTGAGGGAACAAGTCTGTGGTGTAGGAACGCAACTGAACTGATGATTGTTTGGTCCGTCTATTTATACGTTTTCTGTAGGCTCAGAACGGCAATTTTTGTGCCCCGCGGGAAGCGTTCCGATTGGATATTTATTAATGTATTTTTTTTGTTAAGTTATCGCAAACGGAAGTTCTGCGCGGAGCCTATGCGTGAGCGACTAACTTTTCATTTTTAGTTGAGAACTCGAAGTGTTAACTTCCGTTTCTTTTTTCTTTTCTTCTTTTCTTTCTTTTTGTTTTTTCAAATCAAGGCAAGATCTCGTCTTGTAACATTGGCCATCCAAAATTTGATGAGAGACCTCTGTTCAAGCCAGGAGCACTCTGATATACCACAATTTTGAATAGCTTCAAAACAAATATTTTTGCAGGACTAAAATAATTTTTGCAATAAACCAATTCCAGTCTACTTTTATAATAAAAAAAAAAAAAGAAAAAAAGATTATTTTGCTTTTTAAAAAATAATTCCCCTTACTTATTGAATGAATCTCATAGGAAGGATAATCAGAATCATTTGTTTGTTTTTTTTGTTTTGTTTTTTTTATTTTCTAAGATTGCTGGTGGCCTAATGATTCCAAGCACAGATAATAAAACTGGTGAGTTCAAATTCCAGCTGGGACAGTTTATTAATGTTTTTTGGCTAGTTTAATTTCTTGATGAGTTCATTTGGGTTAAAGGTTTCAAGATGTAATATTCATCTGTTTTCATGGCTTCCTAGAATTGATGTAGTGTTTGGTAAATTTTTTTGATCTTTTCTATTATAGCGAATTTAGCATCGCATATTCAGTTAGATGAATTTGTTCTTCAGCAAGCCAAAATTTATTTCTGTGTCTCACTCTGCTGGGGCTGTAGAATACACTAACTGTATCTCTGCAGAGGGATAAGACCCTCCACTCTCCTCAATGAGTGTCCTGGATATGACACTATACAATCTGATGGTGAGGCTACAGTTATGCTGGAGTTTGGGGGAATGTGGAGTACCCTCTCATTACCATCACTCCCAGGCCCACTCTGGCCTAAAGAGGTAGCACCTGATAGGGTCCTATCTATGGGTCAAATACAACTGTTTGACATTTAAACTAAGTGCAAACAAATGACTTATGCTAAATTGAATTGTTTGAAATAGAACAGTTTGATCATTTAACTGTGTGTAAACAAATGACTGATCTCTAACTGAATTGTTAGTGATACATAGCAATACTTGGAACCATTTAACTGTGTGCAAACAAAAGAGTATGTTGAATAGAATAATTCATGCTAAATATCAATACTTGTAACCACTTCACTGTATGCAAACAAATGATTGATTATTGAATAGAATTATTAGTCTTAGATAGCAATAATTGAAACCATTTAACAAATGAATTCTAACGCATTTAAAAATGAAATTACTGACAAACTCATCTCTTATATACCATTTATATGTATTTAAATGTGTGCAAACAATAGACTGATGTTAAATAGTTTCTGTTGCATAGCAATACTTGAAACCATTTAACTGTGTGCAAAAAAATGAGCTCAGGCTCATCTAAAAATGCTATCATCAAAATGTATTTACAAATTATATACATTTAATATTTACCTATAAACATGATTTGGTATTAAATAACCTACAATGTTTGATATTTCATAAAACTAAGCTAAACCAAACCTAATGTATCTCATTCTCCACCACCTTCTCTCTCTCTCTCTCTGTATATATATATATATATATATATATGGTTTCATTTGATTTCTTTGTTAATAGCATATCAGCCTATGTGGGTTATTTAATGCCAAGTGCATCCTTGTAAAAGAACAGTAGTGGTACTATTTAACCCTTAGTTGTAGGGGATAATGAGGTTCATGCTTTTCCCAAGGTTATTAGTTTGAAAGTGAATACAATAGTGCAACTGAAATCCAAATTCACTCTGACACTGCAGTCCAGCCACTATGCCACAGAGACTTTCTCTCTCTCTCAATATATATATATCTTAGTATTTTAATTAACTTTCTAAATAATTAATTCAGAGTGCTTATATATCTATTCTGCATTCACTGATGAAATAACTTTTCACTAAATCTCAGGAGCCTTCTAACTGGCAGAGACCTCTGAGCAGCAAACCAATAAAGTTCATGTCTTATTCTGGTACTGGGCACTGCCAAGTAACCTTTGCAGCCTAGGGAGATGTCAGAAAGGTGAATTATAGACAATACGATGTGATATGTTATCAGGAGAATGTTCACAGTCACATCAAAGCTATATTCCTACTTTCAAAAGATTTTTAGAATTTCTTCCAAATATTAAACCGCTACAGAACTTTAATCCATTAAAATTTGGCAAAGAAATTTTGCTAAACTTGTGATTTTGTACCAAATCCATGAAACATCTTATTAGAATTGGAGTCAGGGGCTTGGTCTGATCATGTGGGTGGGTTGCATAAGGATCACAAAAAGGCAGCTTATGTTTATCTGGTAAACAAATAGGACGATAAAAAGAGAAGATGAGAATATACAAAAAAAGATTTGCAAAAAAAAAAGATAATCATTAGAAAACTGCCACTGCTGTTACCCCAGGGAATTTAGAAGATCAAAGCTGGGGGGCAAGAGACAAAGAACTTATTAGTAAGTTGAACAAATAGTTAAAGGGAAGCAGAGACAGTCACTCCCAGGGACATTGGCTCCAACAGAATTGGTTCACAGGCTAGATATTCTTTTTAGGGAATTTTACTCCTAAGAGGGTAGGACTGGGTGTAATGGAGTAAAAAGAAAAGCTGCAGAATATTGTAAAATTGCTACTTATTTTGGAAGTTGATTGCTTTAAAAATTAGATTTTAATTAGAATGGCACCGGAAAGGAGGAGAAAGTGGCAATAAGAATTAGAGATTTTTTTTAATTACTAAATTAAAATTATGAATAGAACTGATGAGATCAAGGTCATTCAGGTTTAGTGGTTCATATAAGATGCCAAACAGATGTTTATGACTCTCAAAAGAACAATCCAAGAATATGAAGAAGAAGAAATAATAATAATAAGAAGAAGAAGAAGACGACGACGAATGAACTGGTAATGTCACTCATCCATAGAGTCAAAATTATTTTTTGTTATCCAAGCGTCTTCAACTCAGACACTGAGTACTGAGCTCTTCATTTAGAAGACATTTGCTGGGGAAGGTATTTCTAATCAGCCTTAACTGTTTGGGTCAGATATTTAACATAGGCATTCGTTTACTTAGGTGTTTATAAGCAACTCATATTTGTCCATCCTAATTCAAAGCCATGTTTTGAGGATGGTCTAGTTTAATGTTAAAGCCATTTGGGGGTCAGTATTTGGAAATGTTTTATCCATTTAACTTAAGGAGTTTCTATTATTGCTGATATTGTCCAATGCATTTTTTTTATTGTTTCTAAAATAGGGAAAATTTGTATCTCTCTTAAACTCAGGATCATTTGAGTTGAAATGTTTCTCTACAAATCTGTTGTCATCTATAGATTTGATTCAGTATCTGTAGTTAGTTTGTTTGTCTGAGCAAAAATGTTCTTTAAAAAATTGAAAAATAAATACAAAGAAATATCTGTCATATCACTTTTGTTCATCTCTATTACATTAATAAGAATAACTTGGTCTATTTTGTTTCTTTATTTCAGGCCATTTCAACCTTACTGGCTTATTTAATACCAAAGACATCCTTGTAGATGAACAGTAGTGGTACTATTTAACCCATAACTTGGGGGATAATAGAGTTCATGCCTTTCCAAGGGTATTAGTCCAAAAGTGAACATAAAAGCACATCACTTACTTTGAGTCTACAGTCCAACACTTTAGCCATTATGCCACAGTGACTCATGAAAATAAGTAAAAAATTTCCATTTCTTGCTAGCAAACTTAACAAGATGTCTTCTTTACATGGTTAAACAAAAAGATAAAGAGTTTATACCTACAAGCCAGGGAATTGCACAGATTGTACAGTTATATTTACATTTTTTACACAATTATATATCAAATATTCCTACTAAATACAAATACTTTGTACACAGTTGTATGGTTTCAAGTATTGATTGATTTTAAAACGATGTCAGCTCATGAGGGATTATTTCATACCAACAGGTTAGAGAATTCCACATTTATATTTATATTTTATTGCACACATTAAGTATTTCTACCTAATACAAATAATTTTGTTGTATGGTTTCAAGTATTCCTATCTAATATTAATAATTCATAAACAACTATTTCTATTTAACAATAATCTTCATTACTTATTCATTCATTCTTCCTTTTACTAACTTATTTTTTTAAAATTGTTTCTGAGACCCAATTTCAGTATTCTTTATTGCAATCCACTGCTTCATTTTTTTTTCTTAGCTCTATTTAAGTATTTAACATAGACCAAACTTCTAAATTATGACAAGCAACACACAGCCATATACAAAAATTACATAAGGTAGATGTTTGTTTTTCTTTTCTTCTTGTTTTTGACACACATTATTCTTACCAAAGATAGGCAATACCAAATAAATGGTAAAAAAAAAAAGAATTTTTTTTCACAGATGATATCCTCCACAAAGATATTCATAATGCTCTCAAAACTCAAAAGTTGTGTGTAGTAACTTCTGATTTGATTTCTTTGTTTTAATGGCCTTTCAACTTTTATGGGTTATTCAATGCCAAAGCCATCCTTATAGAAGAACAGTAGTGGTATGATTTAACAGAGCTGAAAGTGATGGGGAAGGTCATACGTTTCCCATGGATATTAGTTTAAAAGTGAATGTAAAAATAGCATGACTGGGATTTGAACTTGCTTATTACCATGCCACAGTCTAGTACTTTAACCACTACACCATAGGGACTTCCTCTTACTTGAGGTTTTTAATCACAAGTTCAATGTTATGGACACAGAATTAAGATGAATTGTTAGCTGCAAAACAAAAAATACATTATTTATTGTTCATCAGTCTAAAAGCCATGGATAGGTAACATTTCATTGAGAGAACTAGGCACAAAAACAAGATGGTAGAAAAGCAAATGGTTTAATGGCAACCAAAGACAAATTCTTTGTCTTAAAAGCAAAAGTGCCAAAAGATATTCCTTTAACAACTAGTGGAAAAAAAGTCAAAGATTAAAGAACTAAGAAAAAAGAAAATGGAGAAGAATTTGTTTTGTAGAGTATCTAATAACAAGGCAAAGAAATTAGTGGATAGCAATGAAGAAGATTATAATTGCATACACTGCTAATATCAGCTGAATCTGGTCACATTTGAAATAAATAGGAAAGGTTAAATTAGAGAAAAGAAAACTAAAAAGAGTAATAAAAAAAGGGACATTATGAAAAAAGGGAGAGAGAGGATGAGGGAGAGAGAGAGGATGAGGGAAAGAGAAATGAGGAGAACGAGAAAGTAGGAGAAAAATAAAACAAGAAGGAGCACATGGATATAAAAAGACAAGTGAGATAGGGATGATAAAAAAAAAAGAAAAGTTGCATGGGGGAGAAAAAAAAGAAGCAAGCTTTATAAAGGGAAGAAGGAAAAAAAGATAAGGGAGAGATAAGAGGAAGAAAAGAAAAAGGCAAGGGTGTGATGAAAGAAGGGAGAGAAAAAGACATGAAGGTGATGAAGGGAGGGAAGGAAAAAAATACAAGCGAGGGAAGAAGAGGAGGAAGAGATAAAGATGAAGAAAAGAAGAATACAAAGCAGGAAGAGGAGGAGAAAAGACAAAAGAAGGATGAGAAGGAGTAGAAAAAAAAACAAGAGAAGGAGGAGGAGATGAAAAAGATAAAGGAGAGGAGGAGAAAAGACAAAGGATGGATGAAGAAGGGAAAAGAAAAGGGAAGGAGAAGAAAAACAAGGGAAGGAGGAGAAAAAGATAAAGGAAAGAAGAGGAGGACAAAGGGACAAGAAGGAGGAGGAGGAGAAAAAGACAAAGGAGATATGAAGGGAAAAGAGGAAAAAACTGAGAAAATCTTTTAAAAAATTGAATAAAATAAAAATAAAAACAAAACCAAAATGATAGTAAACAATCACCAAAGATTTTATTTGTCTGCAGCCGAGTTGGCTGATTTGTTTGTTTGGGTTGGGTTTTATGGCATA
>CAUZXS010003257.1:2500-32500 GCA_963585895.1 Sepioteuthis lessoniana | reverse complement strand
TGTTAAGCAAGGAAGTATCAAGTACCATTTTTAAAGTCTTTGGTATGACCATTAGCGAACACTCTACCCACTAGGCCAATGAGCCGGTTGAAAGTACTTCACCATAAACATTTGGACAATAATTACACTTATTAAATCTATAATTATATTCCTTTAAACATAAACAAAAAAATTCTTTTAAATTCTGGTCTGAAGTCCTTAGACAAAGACTGCTGCCCTCAAGACCAGAGTGAAATACAAGTAGATAGATATAAACAGAGATATATATTTTTAGTGAGTAAATAGTTGGCTAAGGTTAGGCCTAGACCAACTGGTATCCCTACAATTCCCAGCTGCAAAAAGACTCAATTTAGGTCTCAACAAGTTGCATGATATACAAGTATATATGATAGATAGGTATGAAGAAAGCAAGATAAATAGATAGGTTAACACAGAATGAGATAGATAGATAGATAGATAGATAGATAGATAGATAGATAGATAGATAGATATGAGTAGAATGAGATGGATAGAGAGTTCTGAGCAGAATGATTGATAGATAGATACGAACAGAATGAGAGAGATAATGGGTGCAAGATAGATGAAAAGCTTGATAGAAGGAAAAAAAATAATGGAAAAACCTAACTTTATATCAAAACCACAATAAATTCATTCAATCAGTGAACCATTTCTTGAATGTAGGGTTTCATTCCAAATCAATAAAACTGATACATACACAAAAGAAATTAAGGATTTGGTTAGGAGATCAAATGGTTAACAGTACTCAATATGACTCAAACAAAAAGATTTTAGATTTAGTTCCCAGAAGTGAAACAAAAAATTTAAAAAATATCACTTTTTTTTTTTGATAATTTCACAAATTTCCTATGCTTAAATAATAAACTTACATGGTCCAATAAAATTTCAACAGATAAAATTTTTATTTTATTTTACACTCTTTTTAAAAGTTTATTTTCATATTTTTGTTTTTTATGATACATGCTTGAGAACCTTTTGCAATACCTATATTTTAATAATAAAGAAAAAGAAAAATGTTATTATTGTATCTGATAATGTGATAGTATGTCATCACACACTGCATGCACGTGTGTGTGTGTGTGTGTGTGTGTGTGTGTGTGTGTGTGTATTAAGTGCTATCCAAATATTGAGGGAATTGTAACAGTGAAGAGAACCAAAGTTTTTATATACTTTCATCGCTATGCTTGTTGGGATTGACCAAGAGGATTACTTTGAAGGAAACCATAGAAACTATCCAAGTTTTTACATTCTCAAATCCTTCAGCACCTACACACACACACACACACACATTCATTCAGTCACATGTATATACAAATATATATATGTATATTTTGGCAGCATTTCTTCATTGATATATATATGATTGAACATAATAGACATTTTTTATCTACATATTTTCGTTAATCCTTTCGAATTGCCATATTGATCTTATAATATTCGGTGGGAATTGGTTCATAAACCTTCCATAATTGGAGTTTTATAAAAAACCAACGTTATATATCAATTTGAATGTTCTTTTGGAGATTGTATCCCTGAAAATAACAATATATATGTCAGTTTAACCTCAACTACCTTATCGAGAAGACTTACTATGCACCTTTCTGATACAAGTTCCATAGCACATAATTTAAAAAAACATTCATGCTGAACAACAGAATTACAGAAAATTCTTACCGAAAACACAATAATATCAGAACATCAAAACAAGCAAAAACTACAGATTCTCAAGGCACTACATATTAGGAACACACAACCCAAACTTAATAGAATTAATTTTGAAACCAGTGCTAATGTACTTTAATGTCCTTAGCTACTGACGCTATTTATAGAAAGAAATTCAAAAAGTAAATGCTACACAATACAAACAGTACAAATGCTCATTCTTAGAAAGTAGTAATGTACATACGAAAGTTACATCACTTTTGTAATACACCCTCTCCTGATGATGGCCCAAAGTTGGGCAGAAAGTACTTGGGAAATAACTAATTATGGAGGGTTTATCAACCAATTCCTACCGAATATCATAAGATCAATACGGCAATTTGAAAGGATTAACAAAAGATATGTAGACAAAAAATGTTTATTATGTTCAATCAAATATATATATATATATATATATATATATATATATATATATATATATATATATATATATATATATATAAAAACACACACATACATCCAAGTGGCTCATTGGCCTAGAGGGTAGAGTGTTCGCCAATGGTCCGGGAGACCAGGGCTCAATCTCAGGTCGGGTTATACCAAAGACTTTAAAAATGGTACTTGATACCTCTTTGCTTAACACTCAGCATTATAAGGTATGTATCAAGGGTAAAGTGGAGCAATCCAGGGAAAGGAGTAGCACCTTCCCTAGACCTTGGTGTAGTAGCTATTGAAAAGGAAGCCTTCAGGTCACACTCGACTACGGTCGCCAACTTTACTTACTACTTACATACATCCAGATACTCACAAACACACACATGTATATATATACATAGTGGACATATGTTGTGTATTTTTGCATATGTAATTAATAATAATAATGATATTCATGCATCATTTTGATGAAGATCATTAACTAAGCCAAAGGTTATCAAATGAACTACATAGGTGATTTGTTTTTAGTGGCAATGGCCCATATAGAACCACCCTGACACTTTATGGAATGAGTTGATAACAAAAGAAGAGTGCATCAATATGCCACAGATTCTCCTGAACAACTATATTTACCAACCCCTCCGCTCAGGCAGGATATGACACAAGATCAATTTTTAAGTGGAGTTTAACAGGTTTGAATTCAGAGTTTTCCTTCTCCTAGACTAGTTGCCTCACCAAGGCTGAAGAACCAGTCTGCCCTACTATTTACCTATAGCTGGAGGGAGAATAATTGGATTCATACCTTTCCCAAGGGTATTAGTGCTATGTGAAATGCAATCAGTCTTGTCCAGGATTTGAACTCGGCGTGTCCATTTCCTGAACAACACTTCACAGGTTTTCAATTCAGATTATTTCCTCCTTATAAACCAGTTGCTTCATCAAGACTAAAAAGTCAAGTCTTCCCTATTATTTACTTATAGTCAGAGTAAGAAGAGAAGGATTCATGCCTTTCACAAAGACATTGTATGAAGTGAAATGCAGCTTTGTCCATTTGTCAAGTTCATTTCTTACATATAATAAAACTGGATAAAAGCTCCTGACTCAGACTCTCATGTCGTCGATTCTCAAATGAACTAGTAGACATACTGAATACTAATTTGAATGAGTTTTTATCCTGTCTTATCTTCTTCTAATATATATATTAAGGCAAGTTTTATTAAAGACAATGGAACATTGTTTATTATTTTTGATTGCAACTTTTCAAGTCTTCTGGTTATTTTTCTTGTGTCTGGATCCAGGTGGTAAAGAAATTGTCCCATAACTTCTGCCCAAGAACTTTTGACCATACTTTTGGTCGTCAACAAGGGTCATTTAGTTTGAGTTGACAGTTTGCTGCCTAAATATACACACTTCAAAATATATGACCCTGCAGCACAAATGGAAAATACTACCAAAATGTTCCGAAACATCTAATAGAATGGCAAATTACATCAGCTGAAGCCAAAATCCGTGAAGTTAACATAAAAATAAGAGATATTATGGAACCCCTACACCAAAATATAATTGAGACCTAAATAATTGAAATTCAACATATACTTTCTGAAACACTCCTAAACTAAGAACTTTAACAACAAAAAAAAAAAAAAAAAAAAAAAAAAAAACTTAATCTATATCAAGGAACAATACTTCTACTTAATACACGTAACAAATACATCAATCTATCATATATCAAACTCACTGGGACACAAGAGGAATTTTTTAACTTAGACTCAACTGTTTTAATTGAACATGTTTAGATAACAATTTGCTATCTGAGTATACAATATATATATATATATATATATATATATATATATATATATATATAAGCAAGTAAATAAAGTTGGCGACTGTAATCGAGGGCAACTAGAAGGCTCCTTTTTCAATAGCTACTACACCGATTGGATTGCTCCACTTTACCCTTGATATGTACCTTATATTGCTGAGTGTTAAGCAAGGAGGTATCAAGTACCATTTTTAAAGTCTTTGGTATGACGCGACCTGGGATTGAACCCAGGTCTCCCGGACCAATGGCGAACACTCTAGCCATTAGGCCAAGGAGTCAGTTATACACACATGATAAGAAAGAGAGAAACCTTTCTCCTCATGCATTAAGTACTGTTTCAAAATAATAATTAAAGAAGAGGAAAATACCTTTTTAAGGTAAAGGTCACTTTAAAGAGAATCAAAATGACCCACCCATTTTACCATTCCAACAGACTTCTTTCTGACAAGGGAAGATAACGTAGCATTCTGGCTAACGTAGAAAGTAAGTACTCACTCTAGTTGCGCTATTGTGTGCACTTTCGGGCTAATACCCTATTGAAAGGCATGCACTCCTTTATCCCTTAGCTATGGGTTAAATAGTACAACGGCTCATTGGCCTAGTGGGTAGAGTGTTTGCCTATGGTCCGGGAGACCTAGGTTCAATCCCTGGTTGCGTCACACGAAAGACTTTAAAAATAGTACTTGATACCTTCTTGCTTAACACTCAGCAATATGAAGTACGTATCAAGGGTAAAGTGGAGCAATACAAGGAAAGGAGTAGTGCTCACCCCTACACCTTGGTGTAGTAACTATTGAAAAGGAAGCCTTCTGGTCACCCTCAACTACGGTCGCCAACTTTTTACTTACTGTTCCTCTACAAGGATGGCTTTGGCTTTAATCAATCCACTAAGGTTGATATGCCATTAAACAAAGAAACCAAATGTTTATTTCTTACAACTCTTTGGGGTCTTCAAGGATTTTTGTTATTTTTATTTTTTTATCAAACAATGATATGTTTTAGAGCTCATACACACGCACCACAGAGGCACAATATGCAAATCTACCATGACACATAGCCCTCCTTATCAGATTTTTAGGAAATGCCCATTTCCCCCTAATTTATTGCAAGGGTGTCAATGATAGACTTGTGGGAAAGGGAGGTTACCGAAGTAGCGAATTCGATTATAAGTTTGACTATTGCTACGTGCCCCCCTCCCCGCCTCTATCTCGTTGCTGAAATGAACAAAGCTTATCGATAAAGAGTTGAGCTTCTCACCCGACGATTACTACAACTGTTCATGTACTCTTCCTACCGCTCTTATAGTTTGATTTGGTTTCTTTGTTTAATGGCATATCAACCTTCGTGGATTATTTAATGCCCAAGCCATCCTTGAAGAACAGTAATACAATTTAACCCATAGCTATGAAAATAGGGTAAGGGAGTATTAGTCCGAAAGTGAACGTAACTGCACTTGTAGCAGTCACAGATCTATTTTCTCTCGCGAATCAATGCCCCCGCCTAGCGATTCGGCCACACACTGACCAATCAGCGGCAGAGCGCATTGATTCCATCTACCTCTCAAGAACTTTTTCTTGTAGCCCTTTTTGGAAGTCGCTAAGGTCAGAGAGCACCCGACAAACAGTGAAGAAAGACCTCTCTCTCTCGTCCTCTTCTATGGACACTCCACATGGAAGATCTTCACTGATGATAACGCTGCTACCCGCTAAACACACAAAAGAACCAGCCCTGTGGCCTGGCACATGAGCTATCTGCTATAGTGTCACACCTACAAATTCAAGAACCACGGTACTACCGGCGACACCAAAAAGAACCTTTTCTCACTCTGACTCAAGTTTACTTCTGCTATAAGAATAAACCTTTCGTTGTTGTGTTTCAAAGAAGTTTCGTTATTTATTTTGTACTACAAATTAACTTATAGTGATATGGAAACTAACCATAAACACTAAAATGGTGACCTCGGCGCGAGATTGACAAACCTTCTGAATAACGAAACAAAAAAGGAACAACACGAAACTCAGCCTTTATTTACTGACAGCAGAACAAAGAAAAGAAAAGAAAAAAACTTCCTGACTCAAAGAAATTGACAACTGAACCGAAACAACCAGCTACGAATTTTAAAATTTTTTCTTCCTCGCTGGCACACGTGTTCATTCAAGAGACCTTCGTCGGCTTCGAAGAAAATACTCGCAAAAATTTTCTTTCTTTTATGACTTCATAAAACAAAGTATTTAAAAGTCTTTCCCTGCCACAAAAAGGTTCAGCACTTTAACCATTACGCCACATGGACTCCACGTTCCCACTCTTATCACAAATTTCTTCAGCGCATAAAAATGGCACAATTAAAGTAATACGTGCTTCCTGATAATCCTCGAAGTTCTCAACGAGAATTTCTATGTGAATTACGCATCTTATGATAATTAGGTCATTTGAAAAGCAGCCATTACTGACATCCATAACATTTGAGACCAAGTCTTACATAGAGTTCAACAATTCAAACAAAATACAATTGTTTAGAAAATCAGTATTCAATTGCTTAGAGGTTAGAAAAAAAAAACGAAAACAATTACTCAGCAAGGAACAATATAAAGCATTACTATATCCGTCCGGGAGACCTGGGTTCAATCCCAGGTCACGTCATATCAAAGACTTTAAAAATGGTACTTGATACCTCCTTGCTTAACACTCAGCAATATGAGGTAGGTATAAAGGGTAAAGTGGAGCAATCCAGGGAAAGTAGTAGCGCCCTCCCCTACACTTCGGTGTAGTAGCTATTGAAAAGGGAGCCTTCTAGTCGCCCTCGACTACGATCGCCAACTTACTTATACCCGTAATACGAACACTGAGTAAAAGAGAATATAATCGCATTTTTTCACACACAGAAACGTTTAATAGAAACATAATATACAGACAAGTAGTATTGAAAAGTAGACACAAATTTGTCCCAACAGATAAATTAAGCACATATCGTTCTATCAACAAGCAGTATATAAAAGTGAGTACATAGAAAAGGGCTTACAAGACGGATGGACAGTAAAATGGTCATATCTATAAGGGTTTTACAATTCGGTGGCCAGGAAGAAAACAGTGTATCTAGTATTAAAAGAATACAGGCAAAAGAGAATGAAAATGGTTTTCTGGACAGTCACATGACTGTCCAGAAGCCACTTAACGAACACATCCATTCTACAAGGGAGAGAATTAGTCTCCTTAAAGTAGGGCGGCCAAAAGAAAACCATCAAATGTACCATTATCATAGGTTAAACCGTACGAAGTCTTTCATAAACGTACTCAGTATCGACCAATATAATAATCATATGTCAGTATTATTTCTATAAAAAGCTAAAAAATAAAAATAAAAACATACAAAAGAAAAATATCAGTGTTGAGTGACAATAAATAATTATCTCCCTTAGAAAATGGTTGTATCTGTTAGGTGACTCATAATAGTCCCATAAACCGTTACTAACATATGATAGTCCGAGAAAACTATTCTCAACCATATGATAGTCCCAGAAACCCATAATCGACTTCTTTTGCCTCAGTAGAAATATTGTCTCTTACTTTGCCAGGGAACGCTAAGGCCACGTGGTTATTTAATTTTTCACTCAAGTAAGCTCCCCCACCATTTTTAAACCCTTCCTCATACTACTTGTTCATGGAACAATGTATGTATATTTTAAGTTGTAGGGACACTTTTGTATATTCTTTCTTCTTAACACCATTGGTATGTATATTACGTATATAAAAGGTTAAATGAATTATCTAGTCTTTCCTTCCATTGTGTTCAGTGTTAGTGGAAGGGTACTGTGAGTGTGTATGGAGGGAATATCAATTAAGCCACGGGGGAGGGAGTGTAAACGGAAGTGATTTATAGTAATTCACATGTGAACTTTGTTACTGCACAAAGGCGTATTTCATTCATTCGTTTTTAACTTTTCGTGGCAATTTTTTTGTCTGATTTGATGATCAGTTTAAATCTTTAAAACTTAATGATGATTACCACTTCAATCATACAGACATATATATGTAGATAGATAAGTAAGAACTGACTGGAATAGATGACGAGAAAATATTAGAGGTGGCAATCAAGTGAACACTTTCGTTTAGGTAATTGAAAGGACTTCTGACTGATTACGACAAAAGATAGGTGTGTGCAAACGATCAAACATTGAGAAGAGTCAGTATTGTTTGTGATGATAAAACAAGTGGGATTCCCCAAATAAAATTCTGTTTAAAATCCCATAAAGGTTTGGGCTGGTCTTGAAAGGAACATAAGGCTTACAGATGGGCCCTGATTTACGTCGATACAAACTTACGATCGTTGTAAAATAGGAATATTTCATAATGATGGATACTCAATTATCTGGCACGTACGCCGGGGATACCCAGCCTTATCCCTGCTTACTTTTTGGGAAAATCAGTTGATTTCCATAGTAAACAAAAGTGTTAATTATTAAAAGAGGTTCCTAGATGTCTTAAAATGTGAATCCACACTTTTTCATTTTTTTAAACAAATCAGTAGTTTCATTTATTCGGACTTTTCTTTGAGTCGCAGACAATATTTGATTCGCCTCATGAAACTTGTAGAATTAGAGCCCTAAAAAATTTAAGAAATATTCCCCCTACATTATTAAAGATATATTTCATAACCAATTAAAATCATAGATAAATTTACCAACTTTGATCTAAGCTGGAGCCTTTCTAAATCTTATAGATAAGTAAGTAAAGTTGGCAACCATAGTCGAGGGCGACCCAAAGGCTCCCTTTTCAATAGCTACTACACCGAGGTGTAGGGAAGGGCGCTACTCCTTTCCTAGAATTGCTCCACTTTACCCTTGATACGTACCTTATATTGCTGAGTGTTAAGCAAGGAGGTATCAAGTACCATTTTTAAAGTCTTTGGTATGACGCGACCTGGGATTGAACCCAGGTCTTCCGGACCATTGGCGAACACTCTACCCACTAGGCCAAAAGAGATAAAATACTCTACTTTTCCGTTTTCAATAAAGATTTGTTGCTCATTTTTGTTTTTATTTCTATTGAGTGAATTTCAGTTACTTTCTAACATTCAATTCTTCGGAATGCATTTAGATTCAACATCGCTAAACTATTTCTACAAGTAAAATTATTATCTGTTTCTTGTTTACTTTTAGAATAAAAAGTTTATACCGATATAACATTCCTTGCAGCTGTTGATTATAACCTAGCATTACATATTAGCGTCAAAGATTGTTTACACATACAAAATACATCATCTATTTTAAAACAATGCAAAACTACAATGAACTATTTTTTTTTATTAATACCATACAGGGGCATATTAACGCATTAACAAATATCAACTTTTTTTTTTAATTAAGAAAAGAGACTGTAACTCATATTTGTTTTTTTTCAACAAATTTTTGACTCAAATTAAAGAAATAAAATTTGTCAAATTTGAAGAACTGTTTTGTTTTTGTTTTTTATTATTGTACATTTTTCCTATATTCTTCTTTCCAGCAGCCTCTTAACAATATCCCAGTACTGGAGATTTTTAATTTACGCTAAAACCAACCGATAACAAGATGGAGATTGGTGTAACTAGTTAATATAGTAGGAAATGGGTCCAGCGATCAGAGTTCAAATACAGGACGAGGCTTTGCGCTCATATCCTTGAGAAAAGCTTGAATCTATCTGTTCTCATTCCAGCTATAGGTAAACAGAAGGTTAGACTGTGCTTTATCTTTGGTATGGCAAACGGCCTAGAAAGAGGAAAACCCGAATTATAGCAAGCTGTATCCCGCTTAAAAATGACTTTGTGTCACATCCTGCTCGAGGCAGAGGGTTCGGATAAATACAGACAAGAAAATCGGAATTAAATTCCGTCGTATCTCGGGGACTATTTGTAATTAAATTTGATTATTGTCCTAAGAAAAGAATACGTTGTACAGCATTTCCTGGACAGGAGATTAAAAAATGGAGATTTTTTTTAAATTTTTTTTTTTTTATTGTTATTGCTTTTTTCCCTCTAAACTCAAAGACGTAAAATAAGGACCTGTTCAAGTTAGTTTCATCATTAAGCAATTGAGAACGCTGGCTTGAAGCAGGGCTTATCAAAATCTTTTACTTGATGCGCCTCTTATAATCAAATTTAATTTCTATTCACCCTCAAATAAATTAATCGAATATTAAATTACAAAACGTAACTCATTCACCAGCATTTAACACAATTTATATGAGAAAAGAATCAGTAAACTATAAATGCAAATGTACCTTTAAATTTGCATTATCTTTTTATAAGAAGGATAGATTTGGTGGGCGCTAAGGAGATCATGAATATTAGGTTGCAAGTTTATGAGTTTGAGCCTCTAACCACAACCTCCGATGTTCAAAGTGCTTTTCTGTGTGCTTAGTAAATAATGCACATGACTAAATCCAGATTCCACCATATACGAACTTGAAAAAGCTTGCAAAATGGGCTCAATAGTTGCATAAAACTTAGGATATTTTACTATAATTCTTTCGTTCATCCAGTAACCTCTACTAATGTGTATATAGACTTCGCTTTAAGATCGAAAGTAATTTCAATAAATTCTTCTTGGAGAAAGGGGTCTAAATTTGCACTTCCCACTTCAACATCAAATGAAGAAATAATCCATTCAGAAATTTCCATGGTTAAAAGATCCTTGAAACGATCTTTAAAGCCTTCTCGCAAATTCTTCATGTGGTTTATACGGATAAGTCGCTATCCAAAACATTTTCTTCGGGGCCAAATCATTCGTTGCTTTAAATAACCAGTATGGTTTAAACAGGTCGTTTATAAATGACAACTCCAGTAGACACCGAGGCGTTTCTGGTAAAGTAATGGTTAACAATCTAGACTAGCAAACCTTCATAAGAGAGTTAGAGTCTCATTGGGTGCCCCATTCATACCTGTGACCGACTAATCTTATATGAAAAGAATCAATACAACGAGGAGTTGAGTTGTCTAACAAGTAAACTGTGCAAGCCACAACGAAAGATTGCCACATCAGAAAGAGTGTTATCCTCATCAGAGAGTACTGACAGCACGGATTCTTTTGACTCTCACCATCCCTCCCTATCGGTTATTGCACTTAGTAGTTCCTCTACATAGCATCCAGTGTCTGCACAGCGCAGGTAAATGTAAATATTTGCTAGTCGGCCAAAACTGATGTGTCCATGTGTAGGAGTCCATAGAAGAACGGAACTTATGAGTTCGTCTTCACTTCTTCAGCAATGTTCAGTATGTCGTCACACTTTGATTGTTTGTGAAATGGAAGGTAAGTGGCCGTATAGCAGTTGTTTTGTAGGATGCTGCTTCCAGGATTTGGTCAAAACAGCATGCACCATCTTTGTGTAATTTCCATCAAGCTTTTTCTTCAAGCGTTTTGTTAATGTCCAAATAGTGCAAACATACAAAAGTACTGACACGCTGTTGGATATTGACTTGAAGACACTTTTGACATCTGTTGATGTAGCTACAGAAGTCGGACACTGGGAACAAAAATTACAGGAAATGCACCTGGTACCAAAATTAAACAGGCGTTCTCGGCGAAAATGCTGCGGAAAGTGCGTGACTGGTATGCTAAAAGAAAGCGTGATCATGTGCATTGAGTAGGTGGCAAGCTGCAGGAGGTGTGACACGAGAATTTGTGTGAGCAACCGGGATATTATATAACAAGAAGATCTCCACAGAAGGAAGAGAAAAGCGGTTCACTGAATATTTGTACATCGGCCTCTTTGTGAGCAGCTCAGCCATCTTCGACCCTCTGTACTCTACTCATCCGTACATTTTGGGCAATAAAAGGAAGAAAAATAGTAGATTATACTTTTATACACCATTGTTATCTTTTTCTGCTATACAACATAAATTGGAAGAATTCCTGTTTCATTTTATCAGAGAGATCAGATTTTCATATGGTCATTAACTCGTGAGTGGCATGCCTTACCAATGCGTATATTGACATACCTCGATAGCAGTATCTCATATACTAAATGGGGTGCATTTACTGCAAAGATTAACAAGTACAAATATATATATATATATATATATATATATATATATATGACCGATACATATTGTGTTTTTACTCAAATGCTGAATACGGTGCTAATTTTAACGAAATCTAAATTAATAGAGAAATAATTACAAGAGAATAACAACACAATTCAGCGCCTTTTTTGCCGATATAGGGCAAGTACTCGTCAACAGATCTGTCACAAATGTTAGGAAATTGGGATAGATGTGAGGTGGAAGGGGGTGTGAGACCAATAAGAGGAAGTGACAGGAGTAAGGAAAGGTCAACCCGTCGGAGAGAGAGAGAGAGAGAGAGAGAGAGAGAGAGAAGAATGGAATCTGATTTGATTATAATGAGAGAGTGGGAGGAAGGAAACTCTCTCACTCCCTAGCTACACATGTAGAATAGGAAAGAAACTAAAATGAGCAGATCTGAAATATAAGTCGAAAGTGGGACTGTAAGTAATGAAAAATTTGTAATATTTTCGATACACGTCAGGCAACCGGAGCCAGACCACCAAAGAAACCAAATAGTTATTTACTAAGCTTACCTTATTTGCGGCAAGAAGTATGAGGCACCCAGTGAGAATTAAACTCACTAATAATGGTCTGCTACTCTAGCTAACTAGCTATTACAGTTGGTGAAGCGCTTATAAACACCGCACGCTCAGTCGACGAGGCTTAGAATATGTTGTCTATATCCCATGCTGGAAGGTAAGACCGCCTCCACCCCAAAGAGTGTCCTGTATATGACACTAAACAGTATCTGATGGTGAGGTTCCAATTCTGGAGCTATAAAAAGTATACTCCTTCATTGCCATTACTCTCAGGACCACTCAGACCTGGTGTAGTAATAAAATCTTTTATGATCTCTTCCGGGGGGGGGTAGTGGCTAACGTGTTGGACTGCAATGTCGTAGTTTGATTTCCAACTTCAGTTGGGCTATTACAGTCACTTTCGGACTGTCCCTCCAGTTATGGGTTAAACAGTACCACAGCTAGTTCTTCTCCAAGGATGGATTTGGCATTGAATAACCCATCAAGGTTGATATACCATTAAACAAAGAAACCAAATCAAATCCATCAATAGGTTAAATGGATCCGTTTAAAAATTATTCGTATACAACAGGATCATGTGCAAAAATATATCTATTCCGAAACAATTACACAAAAATGTAAATATGAACAATGAACGCGATTCCCTAAACTCTAGGCATAAGATAACCCTAAACAGGTTGATATGCAGTTAAAATCAATCAATTCATAAGAGTATGCTTTAAAATATAACTAAAAAAATTGGTTCCAACAAAATGATTTCAATTCTTTTAGACCTTTTCTTTTTTCTAATAAATTATTTCAAACTTCCGTTGGTTTATTATATATTTTAAAAATATACCGTCACTGAAGAAATGTTGATTTAGGGAAGATTATGAAAGGAGTCGTTAGACATTATTTGCGTACATTTCTCACATTCCTGAAAAGAATCCATTATTGACTTGGTACCAAGATTTTATTTTCAGTTTGAAGAGTTAAATATAATGAGTTCACTAACTTGTAATTACAAGAAGATTGCGTTAAAATTAGCATAACAGTTATTTCAATTAACTTCAACTGAACCGTACAATTAAAGACAAGAGTGGTAAATTCGCATCAGCAAATACAAATATAACATTCTATTCAACCACAACTTGTACTTATTCAATTAAAATTCAATTATTCAAGTATGATATTTCATATTGTAGAATGCATGTTTTTTTTAAACTTATCTAAAATCTTTTTTAAAGTGTTGAGCTGCCAAACTGGTACTTATCATTGTGTAATTCAACTGCTACTGACGAACTTGGTAGTAAGGAAAATATTTTAGTCAAGTCCCAGTTCTCCATGGACCAATATTAGCATTAGTGTTAACAACTGGACTTACATACAAAGCTAAATAAGTTGGTATTTATATGACGTGTCAGAATATGGCACAAAACCGTTTTATGGTTGGGGCCGCACAAGAATTAAGACTCCTGCGCGGCAGGTACAAAAATTCTTGATCCCATCGGCATTCTCTTTTTGGGGCGCCTCAGGCACCAAGCAATAAAGCTAAATAAGCACACATGCTCGGGGCCTCATTTTTAGATACATTTTTTACATTTTATCATGAGTTTTTATTCTTTAATATCAATTCGTGTCTCTCTCTCTCTCCCTCTCAATATATATATATATATATATATATATATATATATATATATATAGTTTTTCTCTTTTTTTTCTTTCTTTCTTTATCATTAACATCAATTTAATAAGAAAAATCTTTTTTTTACCCAATTTTCTTTTGAGAGAAAAGAATTCAAATTTCACATAGTTAAAGCCTTAGTAAATGAGAGTACAGCCCTAATATTTACCCAACCCTTCTATCATGTGAAGGAAGTGACATAAGGTCAAGCTGTTAAGTGGAGTACAGCTGGTTTGAATTCAGAATTTTCCTTCTCCTAGACTGGTTGCCTAACCAAGGCTAAAGAAAAGTCTGTCCTACTATTTCCTCTTGGGAGAACAGATAGATTTATACCTTTTCAAACAGATTTGTCCAGGATTTGAACTCAGGTCACAGATTCCATCACCTACAATAATATTAATGTTAGTCTATCTGTGATATACAAACACAGAAGAAAACAGAAGGAAATATAAACTCGTTTGTAAACACTTAATATATACAAAGAAAAATAAACGTGTCTTAACAGCTAAAACCGTACACATATTGATCCATGATCACAAGCAGTATGTGGAACGAGTACAAAATAGAAAAAGGGTTACTTGACGAGTGTGGGCAATTTAGCCATGTGGCTTTATCATCCCATGGTAAGGTCCCTACTCGACAAAATGGTCGAGAAGGGGTTCTATGAGACACTCTACGAACATGTGGAATGTCTCTTCATTGCCATTAATACCAAGTCCACTATGACTCGGAATGGTAGTACCTGTTAGGGTCTGATTTATGGTTCAAATTGCTAGTAAATTATTGGTGTTAGATAGTTATATGGTTTCAAGAATTCCTATGTGCAACATTAAATAGGTTTGGTTTCTTTGTTTAATGCCATATCAGCCATCGTCGGTTATTTAACAATCATTTTGTTAGTATAAACATTTCGTCACAGAGACTTCCATGCATAAAATAGGAATACTTCATATCGAATAACTATGTGCAAACAAATGTATTCACCCCAAATTAGAGTGGACCTGGGAGTAATAGCTACGAAGGGTTCCAGAACTAGAGTTTCATAACCAGATGCATTCTAGTGTCATACCAAAGACATCATTTTTTTTAGCAGAGGAGGGTCTTATGCCTCTTGTGGGGACTGTGTATTTTAAGTTCCACTGACACGGTGAAACATCACGGTATGATATTCTCTTGGAAGATGTAAGACCAGAAAACTAAGCCAATCACAAATTCTTCATAAAAGGAAAGTAAATTAAAAATAATTAAAATTATGTACTTAATTAAATTCAGGAAAGAAAGAAAAAAACTTCAAAGAACCGAAATAAGTTTTTATACCTTCTTGCTACAAGTGCCATCATTTCAATATGCTTTCATCTAATTACCGAGGAACTATATTTATGTCTCTGTCTGACAGAGCAACAAACTGCTAACTAAAAGGTACATGATTCTATTTCAGGTATCTGGCTAATAAATTTACTGCTACAGGGTTGTCACGGAAAAAAACATGAAATCATTTCTCTGAGTTAAAAACTCTGGGCTGATCAGAGACAACTTTTCACCAAATCCCAAATGACATTTCAGAAACTAAGATACAGTGGGCTAAAATGACCATTTTGTGGACATTTTGATTGCCCATTGCATGTAGGGCTGGACTCTCACCTGCTGAAGCTAAAAACTACGCGAAATTTGAGACCCTTTTTTGAATTTTTTTTTATATGAATAATAATAATATTTTCGAATAGGTAGGTCCACGAAGAGATTTGTATTTTTTTAATTTAAATCTCTTCGTGGGCCTACCTATTTTAAAATATTTTAATTCTCTCTTTCGGCCTACAACAAGATAGATAGATAGATAGATAGATAGATAGATAGATAGATAGATGTACATACAAGTTTATAAAGGCAAACACTTACAGAAAACATATGCAAACTATAAAAGATTTACAAGATGAAAAGGAAGAAAAAGAAAAAAAAAGTTCAAGTAGAGAATTTTATTGAAGTCGCAAGGGCCCTTTCAACCGAGATTTGTCAAGCGTCAGCCTTCGAAAGTCGTTTAAAAGTAAACAATGTAAAATAAGATCAAGTCAAAGGGGGTGAAGATGAAAAATGATAGCAAACAAAAGGGAGCGGGAAAAAAATTAAAACCACCCTAAGTCAAGCACGAAATATCTCCTAATAGGTTAAGAGGGTGTTTCGGGTTTTGTTTGCCTAGAGAAGGCCTATTAAATAGAATATGAATGGGTACTAGGACAATGAGATGTTAGTTAGTCCTAGCACTATGCAAGACCGCAAAACACTCATCGATGTAATTAATCATACAACTATTCAAGGCATTCAAATGCCCACAGATGGAAGAATCGAGCAATTTTGAATGCCCGAATGTTGTGTAGTTACGGATATTTCTTGGAACATGCTGTTTAACTCTAACCTCAATGCGTTGGGAAGTGCGCCCTATATATGTGGCATCACAACAACATTGAAATTTATAAATTAAATTACTTTTTTGGAAGATAGGGTACACATACTTATGAATAGAGCGAAATCCAGTTCGAGTTGTAAAGATGGTTCAAACCATATACACATTATAAGTAAAGTTGTCTCCTTTTAGTCGAGGGTGACCTGAAGGCTCCCTTTTCAAGAGCTACTAAACTAAGGTGCAGGGGAGGGCGCTACTCCTTTCCATGAATTGCTCCACTTTACCCTTGATCCTTACCTTATAATGCTGAGTGTTAAGCAAGGTAGCATCAAGTACCATTTTTTGAGTCTTTGGTATGACTCGACCTGGGATTGAACCCAGGTCTCCCGGGCCATTGGCGAACACTCAAAAGGAAGAAACCTTATCAGCAATCAACTGGCAAGGAGATCCAATCCAAGGAAGTCTAACATAAACTGAGCATTTAAAAGGGCCAAGTAGCCTGAAGTTATTCCTAAACTTGTTAACAGTTTTGTTAATGGTGTCAACAATCATTTCCTCAGGATACCCATTACTCAAAAATGAATTGTTAATTTGTTCAAATTCGCTATTAATCTTGTTATCCGAACAAATCTTAAGAGCCCTGAATGTGAGACACTTAATCAGGTTAACCTTTCTGGTCTTAGGAGCAAAAGCATCCCAACTCAAATACAAACCAGTGAACGTAGGCTTTCTATGTATATATACAAGTTATGAAAGCAAACGAGTGGCGTTCAACCAATACATCCAAAAATTTGTAATCCTTCTCTTCATCCATAGTGAAGGTTAAGGCAGGGTGTAAATCATTCAAACAATGGAAGAAAGACCAACTTCATTATGTGAACTAAAACAAGCGCAAGTGTCATCCACCAGGCTTAGGAATATATATATATATATATATATATATATATATATATATATATATATATATATACAAAAAAACTTTTTGATAAATAACAGTTAAAGACTATCGACCAAGATAATGATAAAATAAAAATATATTTACAAAATGAGACTGAGGGGTGTGGCCCTGAGCTATTTAGCACAGATTGCAAGTTGGTAAAAAACTATGGGGTTTTAGGGGTCTGAATTTCACCAGGAATCCATTTACGACCTCTAAATAGTCCAATCTTAGAAAGAATTTAATTCTAAATTTTTGAAACGCATGTAAAAGCACAAACAATTATTCAAAATTATATCTAAAACTAAATTTTCAAGGAGTATATAACATTAGCATTTCCATATTTTCAGGTATACAGAAGACATTTTGGTGTTTGTACCTAAAAATAAGCATTTATGATGGGTGTAACCTTAAAATCTCGTTAAAAACAGTAAGTTTTCTGAAATAGACAATAAAATTATATTACTAATCTTCTCAGCTCCAAAAATCAGAACATTTCTGAAAAACATAAAACTATTTTGCCTGAAATTAGCATAAACCTGAACAAGAAAGCCATTTTAAAGATTGCATCACAATTTCAATGATAAATCTACACGGTTTGGTTTGGTTTCTTTGTTTAATTGCATATCAACCTTTCTGGGTTATTTAATGCCAAAGCCATCCTTGTAGAATAACAAACAAGTTAGACAAATAAGACATACTGGACAATGCTGGAGAAACAGAGACAAATTCATTAGTGACAGTCTCCCGTGGACTCCTACACATGTACATACCAGTGTTGGTCTATCAGTTTTGTGCAGACATTGGGTGCAGTCTACACAAACAATCAGGAGAGATGGTCAGGAGGGACAGATGATAGAGTCAAAGGTGACATCAGACATGGACATCACACCCAGATTTAGCACCAGCTTCTGACCCAGGTCTTTTTATTTCCTCCCCTCTTAAATTCTCTAGATATTTCCTTTTTTTTGTTAACAAGTAAAAATCCATTGAAAGGATACTTTTATAATTTTTTCTCTCAATTATGTAATGACAATTTGAAGTAGTTGGTTTCTCTGATGGAGGGGCCAGCTGAAATAAATGTATAATAGCCACATGATGATCAGTTGAATTATGGACCTACACATACACGAACAAGAGCAAAGCACAGATAGACTACCTCTTTATAAACAGGAAATGGAAAAATAGTGCGATGAATTGCGAGGCATACTCCACTTTCGAGGGTGTGTCCTCCGATCATCGAATAGTTACGGCCAAAATACGACTAAGCCTACGAAAAAACGCCACACGAACAGCGACAACTAAGCACTATGACTGGGCCCTACTTAACAACAGAGATATTAGAGACAAATATGCATTAGAATTAAGAAACAGATTCGAAACACTACAAGAGAAGACAGAAAAAGGTACCCCAAATGACGAATATGAAAATTTTGTTGAAGCACACATTGAAGCGGCATCAAAGTGTATCCCAACAAAACCTAGAACTAAATATAGAGTCCCTTGGGAAACGTCAGCGGTTAAAGAAAAACGTGCACTCGTGAAAACTGCCTCCAAAAGCTATCGGAAGAACCCAACAAACACAAACGCCCGAAAACTAGAAAAGGCACAATATCAATTAGCAGGAATATATCTAAAAGAACAGGCAGAATACATACAAAATCAGATAGATAAGATTAGAGACTCGGTGGAAGATAGACAATCCAGGATAGCCTGGCAAACAATAAATGAAGTAAGTAGAAGGACGAGCACAGCCAAAGCAAAATTGAAAGCTGCAAGCCAACAAGAAAGAGTAAAATTGTGGGAACAGCATTTCAAAAATCTACTAGGAAGCCCACCGAAAATAACGGATGAACCGATCACCAGAATTATCAGTAAGCAATTAGACATTAAACTAGGTCCTTTCACCAAAGAAGAACTCAACTCGGTTCTTAAAAAAATTAAAAATAGGAAAGCTGCAGGGCTGGACGAAATCCCCCCAGAAATGTGGAAGACTAGACAATTCGACGATATACTGCTCCGGCAATGCAACGCAGTCTATAGTCAAAATAGGATAGAAAGATGGATGAAGGGATGCATCCCTCCTTTCCCTAAAAAAGGCGACCTCGGATTAGCCAAGAACTACCGAGGGATAACACTTACATCCATAGCAGCCAAAATCTACAATGCCCTACTACGAAACCGCATAGAATCCAAAATAGACAACATCCTTAGGAAAAACCAAAATGGCTTCCGGAGAAATAGATCCACAACCTCACAAATATTGACCATCCGTAGAATCCTTGAAGGCGTTCGGGCAAAAAACCTTCAGGCGACATTACTATTTGTCGACTTTACCAAGGCCTTCGATTCTATCCACAGAGGGAAAATGGAACTAATCCTACTAGCATACGGCCTCTACAGAAACACAAAAGTGAAAGTACGTTCACCAGATGGAGACACGGAATACTTCGACATTGTTGCAGGAGTACTACAAGGAGACACGCTAGCCCCATACCTCTTTATCATCTGTCTAGACTACGTGCTTAGAACTTCGATCGACAAAATCAGAGAAAATGGCTTCGAGCTGACTAAGAAAAGAAGCAAAAGGTACCCCGCAAAAACAATCACAGACGCCGACTACGCTGATGACTTGGCGTTACTGGCGAATACGCCTAATCAAGCAGAGACACTACTGCATAGTTTGGAACGAGCTGCAGCAGGCATTGGCCTCCATGTCAATGCACACAAAACTGAATATACGTGTTACAACCAAACGGGCAACATTGCCACACTAGACGGAGCCTCTCTGAGGCTAGTGGACAAATTCACCTACCTAGGAAATAGCGTCTCATCAACCGAAAACGACATCGACACACGACTGACGAAAGCATGGACGGTTATAGATAGACTCTCAATCATATGGAAATCAGACCTGACCGATGAAATGAAGCGCAGTTTCTTCCAGGCAGCGGTTGTATCGATACTGCTATATGGATGCACTACATGGACGCTAACTAAACGGCTGGAGTAAAAACTTGACAGCAACTACACAAGAATGTTGAGAACAATATTGAACAAGTCCTGGCGACAACACCCCACTTGACGCCAACTGTACGGCCACTTGCCTCCCATCACGAAAACTATACAGGTTAGACGAGCCAGACACTGCTGGAGAAGCAAGGACGAGCTCGTAAGTGACGTACTCCTATGGACCCCCACATATGGCCAAGCAAAAGAAGGACGACCAGCCCGAACTTACATACAGCAGCTATGTGAGGACACGGGATGTAACCCTGAAGACCTGCCAGAAGCGAACATGATAGGGAGAAGTGGCGAGAGATGGTCAGGGATATCCGTGCTAGCGGCACGACATGATGATGATGATGATATGAATTTGCTCTGTATAAAATTTTAAAATTCTTATCAATTATCATACATTGAACACTCTTGGTGATTTATATAAGAATCCTCTTATATATTCTCATGTTGAATTAATCCCAAATCATCTTCTCTGGAGATATATATATATATATAAGGAAAAGTTGTTAGAGTGAGAATGGAGATGAAAATTATCCAAATATATGTATTTGCCCAATCCCTTGCCACAAGAAGAACATGACACTATCAATTTCTAAGAGGTGTATAACTGGTTTGAATATATATATATATATATATATATATATATATACACACAAAGACACAAATATACACACATACATAGATATTAGAATATATATATATACATATATAATCATATATACATAGATATAATAGAATATTCTAAAATTAAAAAAATGATAATTTAAACAGAATAAAACTGAACTGTGGAAAAGACTAAACATGACTGGGGGGCCTGATCCAACATGTGTTGACATCCTTGATCTCTAACTTCACACATTTTCTTTCTTTTTTTTTTGGCCAAGAAATAATGTTCATGTCATTGTTTAAAACAGTCTATCAAGCTCATATCTATTTATCCTACTGTCTCAGTGACAGTGTGTTTTGTTTCTAGCTGCATTTTTTAGATAGTTATAGCCATTGACTTACCACCCACACTTACTAACATAATCAAAAAGTACAAATGAAAACCAAAAATTTAAAAAAAGGAAAAAAAAGAGATAATAAATATTCTATGAGGCAAGCAGCACAAATGAATGCCAGTCATAGTGATAAACAAAAATTATAACATAGCAGAAAAGTTGAAGAAAACTATATATCTACCCAACTCCTTCACCATGGGTAGGATGTAACAGAGGGTTAATTTCTAAGCAGACTAGAGGTAGTTTAAATGCAGAGTTTTCCTTCTAGACTGGTTGCCTAACCAAGGATAAAGAACCCAGTCCACTCCACTATTTATTGATAGCTGGAAAAGAATAGATGGATTCATGCCTTTCCAAAGGGCATTAGCATGAAGTGAAACACAAACAGCTTTGTTCAAGATTTGCAGAGTTCATTTCTAACAATATCTGTAATGCTATGGGTGCCTCTTAAAAAATATGAACATTTTATGTATTTTAACAAAATAAAAATTATATGAAATGTTAAAAATGATAATAAAAATATTATTTAAAAAAAGGTAAGAAAATTTTAAAAAGTGATAAGCAGTACAAAATCAAGTAAAAAAGACTAAACACACTGTATGAGTATTCTAATAGTAAGTAAATTAAAGGATAAAACTATGTTAGTTGGTTGGTTGGTCGGTTGGTTTGATGTGTTTTATGGCATGTCAACCTTTGTAGGTTATTTAACGCCAAATCCATTTTTATGGAAATCTGTTCTTTTTAAAACAATTCAGTTTAGCATAAGTACACAGTTTAATGGTCAAAAACATTTCTATTTCAAACTATTCAAGCAGTTATATGTAACAATTCAGTTAAGTGTAAATACAGTTTTAATGTCAAAAAACAGTTCTATTTGAAATAATTCAGTTAAGCATAAGCACGCAGTTTAAATGTAAGTATGGTTTAATTGTCAAAAACATTTCTATTTCAAGCTATTTAGTTTATTCAAACAATTCAGTTTAGCATTAGTATGCTGTTAGTTCTATTTAACCTATAGATAGGTCCCTATCAGGTGCTACCACTCCAGGCCAGAGTGGACTTGGGAGCGATGGCAATGAAGGGGTACTCCGCATTCCCCAAAGCTCCAGCATTGCTGGAACCTCACCATCAGATTGTTTAGTGTCATATCCAGGACACTTGTTGGGGGGGGGTCTTACCCCTCTGCAGAGGTGCAGTCAGTGTATTCTACCACCCCAGCCGACTGGGCAAAAACTATATTAGACTGTAGGTATACAAAATAGGGGATGTATAGTAATCTGTCTTATAACTGAATTCACTTACAAGCAATTGCTTAGAACCTTATCTGGTCAGAAGTTGACAACTATCTGTATTCATCACTGGATGTAATTTTGAAGGTGAAAATTAGTTCAAATTTCTTATAAGAAACACAAAATAAAGAGTTTTGATTGACTGTTTTTAATGACATATCAACACATCTAAGGTTATTTTATGTCTCAAAGTTAGGGAAACATGTTCAGTCTATGTTCATATTTACATTTTTTGCATAGTTGTTTATTAAGGTTTTTTTTGCACATGGTCCTTTTGAATACAAATAATTTTCAAACAGATCTATTTTACAAATAGATGGAACCCTAACAAATACAACCACTCTGGATCAAAGTAGACTTAGAAGTAATGGTAATGAAGGCGTATTCTACATTATCCAGATCTCTAGAATGGGAGCCTCACAACCATATGCAGTTTAGTGTCATACTAAGGATGCAAAGATAATTTGAAGGATTTAAAAAAAAAAAACGATTTTAAATGGTCCTAACTAAATAAATTGCATAACTCCATCTCTTCTCCTCCAAGCTAAGGATAGAATGGTAAAGCAGATTAGGCAATGTAGCTATGGTGGGCCACAAGTCTATGAGAAGGATTAATTCAAAATTTTAAACAAGAAGCTGGTGACCATAAAGTCAAACAATACCTTCAAACTTATTCTGGCAACTCAGGAGAAAATACTGATGCCAAGCTATATTGGCCTTTGATCTTTTTTGAATAATTTTTGTGGGGTGAAAAGAAGAGACTTGCTGCATGGGTAACTGCCAATCTTTTATACAACCCTTTCCAGGCATATATCTATAATCTTGCAAGACTGACAGATACACCAAACCAAGTTATTACAGTATATAGTTTCTCTTCTCTTTAAATAAAAAAAAACCAAAAAACAATTTTCAATTTTTTTTTATTATTATCATTTGGCATGAAACAGTGCCAAGTAATATAAGAGATAATTCTGCAAAGATGTCAGCGTTTCTGACCTTTGCATAAAACCAAATTAATCAGATGAGCAACAAGCAAGAACAACTGACATTCTCTGACAGAAAAAAAAAAATCTGTGAAGTGTTGTTGACATTTTGTGATTCCTTTCAATTCTTCACTTCGATTGGACTTTTTCCAAAGATAATTTCATCTCATCGACCCAAAAAAAAAAAAAAAAAAGAAAAAAAAAAAGAAAAAGAGGAAATAATTTTTCTTTTTCGTCAAAGAAAAATCCATAAAGAAAAACTAAAAAGGTATTTGAGAGGATTCTATTTGTATTTTTAGTTTCTTAATCGGGATGGTTTTTTTTGTTTGTTTTCTTTTTTTAATTAAAATATTTTTCATTGTTTTTCAAAATTCAGTTTTCTGGAGTTGGTACAAAATCCCCTTGTTTGATTTTGTTAAATATTTAAATTATTAACTATTTTGCACATTTGGAAGTCCAAAAACTATATATATATATATAACCCGGTTCATTGCCCAAGTGGCTGAAGTGTTTGCCAATGGTACGGGAGACCTGGGTTCAATCCCAGATCGTGTCATACTAAAGACTTTAAAAATGGTACTTGATACCTCCTTGCTGAACACTCAGCGATATAAGGTACATATCAAGGGTAAAGTGGAGCAATCCAGGGAAAGGAGTTGAGCCCTCCACAACAACTCAGTGAAGTAATTATTGAAAAGGGAGCCTTCTGGTCACCCTCGACTATGGTTGCCAACTTATATATATATATATATATATATATATATGAAAACAAGAAAAGTATGCAAGAAAAAGTGCTTGACTATACAACTACAAAGTAAATAAACAACACAGAAAATTAACAAATTATAAAGGTCAGAAGTCCATTACGTTAAGTTGAATGTGATGTACACAATCATCACATGAAAAGACAACCAGGTCAACTGGTGCAATAGAATACACCAACTGCATCTAAGCAGAGGAGGTAAGAACCCCCTCCCCATAAAGAGTGTCCTGCATATGATATTAAACAATCTGATAATGAGCTTTGGGGAATGCAGAGTACTTCTTCATTGCCATCACTCCCAGGTCCACTCTGGCCCAGAGTGGTAGCACCTGTTAGGGTCCTATCTACATGTGAAGTAGAACCCTTTGACATTTAAACTGAGTGCAAACAAAATGACTTAAGCTAAGCTGAATTGTTTGAAATAGAACTGTTTGCTCATTTAACTGTATAAAAGCAAATGACTAATGTTTAATTGAATTGTCAGTGATATATAGCAATACTTACAACTATTCAACTTTGTTGATTTATGCTAAATTGAATTGTTAGAAATAGAACTGTTTGATCATTTAACTGTGTGTATCTACAAAATGTGTTTACAAATCATATATTTTAATATATATGTAAAAACAGGATTTGGCATTAAATAACTAACAATAGTTGATATGCTGTCAAACCAAACCAAACCAAACATGGAAAGAAAATTAAAGTAATGCTGATCTAGTATTCATAACCTAAATTTTTCAGGGTTATATATATATATATATATATATATATATATATATATATATATATATACACTAATTGTGTAGTTTGCTATATTTATAAATAAGGAGTGCTCAACATCGATGATAAAGCATATATAGCTCTAAGTTAGAATAGCTTAGACACTAAGTCAACAACATTTGGTTCAATGATTGCAGAGGCAAGAAACTGACATTTAGCAAGTAATGATAACTGTCTACACTATTCTGACTAAGATCTCTCTCTCACTCTCTCTCTCTCTCTATATATATATATATATGAGACAGAGAAAAGTTTGAAAAATCAGATTGACATGTTTCACTTAAGGTTAATCAACAGATATTAATCAAATTTTCTAAACAGTCTTTTTCTTTCTTTTATATATATATATATATATATATATATATATATATATACACACACACACATTAGCAACTAAAAATAAGAATTTACACATATATATATATATATATATATATATATATATATATATATATATTTCACACACACACACAGAGTAATTATTTGTGTATAAGATGCACTCATGTATATCACACACACCCAACTTTGGACTATAGGGGGAAAATTCATGTATATAATACGCAATGATTTAGAATTTGTAGCAGGTAAATTTAACCAAAATTTAGCATTTGTTTGACTTTTTATTATTTTCTAACAACTAAAAATAAGAATTTACATAGTTTACGGCCTTAAAAAAAAATTAACACAATATCTAAAGCAAAAACATGAACATGGTTCATACAAAAATGCACCAAGCTTGCATCAAAAATAAGTTAATACAAGAGGAAACAAAATTATAAGCAAACAAATTCCAGTGAATATTTTTCTATAGTTTGGACTAGAGACATCCCTTACTTTCAGTCATCTCATTCTAAATATGGTGAGGCATATCACCAAAAAAAGAAAAAATTAATTATATAGTTCTTGTATATAATAAGCACCTCATATGTTTGGGCTAAGAATCTGGAAAAATAGTGTCTTATTCACAAATAGTTATAGTAATTATAAAAAAGTTCTTCCACTATTCAGGGATATTCCAGTGAAACCTTTTCGAGATCAAATGTAACAAAGCAAAGAAGCAATGAGTACTGATTTAACTGATAACTTTTTTTTATATATTTTCAAGTGTTCTCAAACCTAGAAATAAACTTTGAATGATTGACAGTGACTATAACATTAAGTTAACTATGTGAAATACCTTTAACCAAATTGATTTAAAGAGAGTTTACTTTGCATAATGGTTTATATGCTTCACAAAGTCATCATAGTCAACTAGTTTCAACTCAATCGGCACTATCATGTTTACTTTTGGACTAATACCCTCGGCTAAGGTATAAACCTGCTTATCATCCTAGCTATAGGTTAAATAGTATCCGTATTGCTCTTCTACAAGAATAGCTTTGGTATTAAATCACCTTCAAACATTGATATGCTATCAAAGAAAGCAACCAAACTAAACCTAATTTATTAAGTAAAACAGAAATTATAGATGGTCTTATAAGTAGATGAGAAAAGAGATCTGAAATGGATCTTTTTCTATCGAGGAAAGAGAACATTCAGTATGAGAGGGGTTCAATAAATCTGTAGCCTAATATTGGTAAGTGAAATTTAATTGCCATAGGTAATATAGGATTAATATCTACTACTTAATTAAATCCATTGAAAAAGGAAGGTGATTATATTGAAAAGCCTTAAGCTAAATGAACCAATTACTCCCTATCAGACCCTATGACAACTGAAACTCTGTACTAGAGTATAATCTACACTAAGC
The DNA here is from genome assembly GCA_963585895.1 of Sepioteuthis lessoniana. NCBI lineage: Eukaryota > Metazoa > Mollusca > Cephalopoda > Myopsida > Loliginidae > Sepioteuthis > Sepioteuthis lessoniana. The sequence goes on along the minus strand of CAUZXS010003257.1, from coordinate 5,395 downwards.
TCATCAAATACATACAATAACACATTGCAATATATGTTTCTAACAGTGCTCCACATCTCCTAAAGCTGGTGCTGCAACTTGGATAAAAACTTCTAAGGTAATTGGGATTCCATACCAAGTAGTCATTCACAAAGCTTTGTATGGGCACCTCATAAGACCCTAACTCATTAGTCGTGTTTTGCTAACCATTACACCCTGCTTCGTGTTTCTCTTCATGGCATTTTTTAAGGCAATGGAGGCTAATTGGCAGAGACTATCTATTCTCTAATATGTGACAGGTTGAACCAGGTTATATGGTACCAGCAGAAAGAAATGGTCTAGGACCAGCAAAATTAACAGAAATAAAGGGCAGATAATTCATAGTCATTTGGACAGAATATCATCACCTCCAGTGCTATTTAGAGAGGTACACAGTTTGTACTAAATTTTTATGCCTTTCTACATTTGAAGGTCAAAGGTCATTGGTTACTTCAATAAAAGGTCAAAGTTCAAAGAGTAGTGAAACAGTTATCACTGAAACTTTTTCTAAGAGTAAAGCAAAAAATGTAGAATTTTTTTTTTCCCCTTTTTTATGAGAATCCCAGGAAATGCTTAAATGAAGCAAAAAGGAAATGGACTGAAATTTTGTGCCGGAAAGATAGAGGGGAGGAAGAGACTTTTCATCCCAATTGTCTACGTCCTTTTAATCAGAAATCAGAAAATACAAAACCATTAAATAGTGATTAGTGCTGGCTATTCATGGTCTGACCAGAGATAGCCTATACAGACACATATAAACATACACACACATATGTATATACTATATTGTATGTGTGTGTGTGTGCGTGTTTGTAAGAGAGGTGTCCTATCACAGTAGGAAATGGACATGGCAACACAAGTTCAAATCCTAGACAAGGCAGATTGCATTTCACATCACATTAATACCCTTGGGGAAGGTATGAATCAAATAAATGTCCCTCCAGCTATGAGTAGATAGTAAGGCAGACTGGATTCTTTAGCATTGGTTAGGCAGCCAATCTAGGAGAAGAAAAATTCTGAATTTAACCTGTTAAACTTAACTCAAAAATTGACCTTGTATTGTATCCTGCCTGTATGAAGGGGTTGGTAAATACATATATATGTAGGAACTATACCCTCTGTGTGTGTGTGTGTGTGTGTGTGTGTGTGTGTGTGTGTGTGTGTGTGTGTGTGAGTGTGTATATATTTACTTATTAATATATAATAGCTCTATCTCAGATGTTGAGCACTCTCCAAATTATATTGCATTTGGTCTGCCACAAACCCACAAAGTGAGATAGTGACAACCAACACTTATATATTTATATATATTCATGAACAATAGTGTGTATACATTTCCATTGGTTTTAGTATAGTGAAAAGCCAACAGCTTCATCTAGGAAATTGACTTGGGTTACCAAGTCATATCCTGAAAATTTTGAAGTCAGAGTTTTTCCTTCTCCTAGACTGGTTGCCCTACCAAAGCTCTCACTCTCTCTCTCTCTCTCTATATATATATATATATAGAGAGAGAGAGAGAGAAGCCAGTTAAAAAAAAAAAAGAGATATATTCCACTAGCCTGTACCTTAAAAATACCACCCTCTCTAGTAATTGAGTTGAAAATGGTCCATCAGTTCACCTACCTATGGTACAATGAGGAAGTTGACAACTGGCCAGCAAAGGCAAGCAGTGCATTTAGCAGATTATATGAATGCATGTGGCACAAATCATTGCTAGTGCAGGAGCATACTGCACAGACAACACTCTGCTGGCCATTGTGACAGAGGGGCATAAAAGAAGCAATTCAAGTACTGCTGGAAAAAATCCTTTCATGCCTGTCATATTGGCTATTACTGATTTTCCACTATAGCTGAGAACCGTGATATCTGGCACCTCACCATAAACCATGTTGTCTCGTCATCTGAAAACACTTGTAGGTCTGCTCTCTAGGACAAAAGACACAGGTGGAGGAACTGCAATACTATAGCATCAAGTCCTCACTAAATCTTTAGCAGCAGCCGCTATGACCATGCCTGTTTGTCCTGCATCAGCTTTATCAGTCACAAATGTGCTTGCAGTCAATGCAGACCACCCACTTCTTGATCTTCATTTCATGAAGCTAATTCATAATGATTATACATATTTATGTTTGAGTTTGGGTAGGTCATATAAAGTTGGGATTGTTCAATGAGGGATGTCCTGGTTTTTTTGTTCTTTATGAATTTTGATGGTGGTTAGGTTAATGTATGTATACACTCAAACTGTCTGCATGAGCTGGATGTGACACAAGATCGATATTTTTATGCAGATTTTACCAGGTTTTGAATTCAGAGTTCTCTTTTTCCTATACTAGCTGGATAAAGAACCCAGCCTATCCTACTATTTACCCAGAGCTGGATAGAGAAGAGTTGGATTGATGAAGATATCTATTACATCACATATGTCCCCCACCACACCATCATCATCTTCTTTTTCTTCATGTTGTGCTAATAGCACAGATTTCCCTCATTCTCTCCCACCATTTCTTTCTATCATCCATCGCTTTCAGCAGGTTCTCTAGACTACATTCTGTGTCTGTACAGAGCTGTTGTAGATAGGTTCTTGTTGGTTGTCCAACACTTGCACGTCTGTGTGAAAGGGTCCATAGAAGAATCTCACTTATGGGTTCGTTCTTACTTCTCCAACAGTGTCCTGCATGTCTTGTTCATCTTATTTGGATGGTTTTAGAGATGGAAGGTAGGGGGTGGTACACTTGCAGTTTTGTTGGATGTTGTTTCCAGGAGTTGTTCAATATAGCTCAGAGCATTCTTGTTCAATTTTTATCTAGCTTTTTCACAATATGCTTAGTCAGCATCTATTTGGTGCATCCACATAGTAGAATTGACATGACAAATGCT
>CAUZXS010003256.1:0-25000 GCA_963585895.1 Sepioteuthis lessoniana | reverse complement strand
TTTTCCTTACCATTTTTTCTGAAATTATTCAATTTAATCTTTTTTACACTATTACATTTTTGAGTTGATGAGGCAATTTGTTCAAAAAACTTTTCACTCTATAAACAAAAAAAATAATTCAAATGGTTATAACCTTAGTTTTTGAAATCCGTTTTAACTATATAATTCTTCAGCTAATTTGAATTATCTTAATTATTGGTCAAGTAAAATATAATGGTCAATAACAATTCATCAATCATTAGTCACAGGTCCATTGAAATAACAAACTAAGCAGATTAGAAGAGATTTTCAAATTATATATAACTAATCTTTCATTATATCCACTTACAATCTGAAACTGGAACTGGGTTTTAAACACAGAATGAAACCTTTTCTGCCCCATCACAAATATTTGTCTAATTTTGACTATTCTTGTTCCGCCCACCTTTTTAATTTCAGAAAAACAAAGAAAAGGAATTTTGCAGAATGAATACAACTAAGTACACTAATTTGGCATCAATGCACAAAGATATATTTATATAAAGATATATTTATAGGGGCTAAGTGAAATTAAGTGAGTGAATGAGTGACATACACACATGTACGTATATATATATATATATATATATATATATATATATATATATAGTGTGTGTGTGTGTGTGTGTGTGTGCGCGCGCACACACGCATACATTGTATATAATATGTACAGAGTGTGTGTTGGTTTAAGTGTAGCAGTTCCTAAGTCCTTCTCCAAGTGAAATACTATCAAAGCTTGAACATGCTGAGATCACTAGTGCCAGCATAAAAGTGGCCCAAAAATGTAAACTTGCACTTAAGTGAATAGAGAGAGGAGAGTGAGATGAGGGGAGAGAAGAAGAGGGATTGTGAAGAGAGGTGGTTGGTTTAAAAGGATAAAGAAAGAGAAGGAAGGCAAGTTGATATTCTAACACTGCTGTTTGAATAAGAGAGAAAAGCAGAAGGCCATTGTTCAAGCCTACTGCTACTACCAGCCTTGCAAGGCACCCACCATATTCACCTAGAATAAAAGGTTACAATACAGACAAGTAATGGCCCAGGAAGGAGGAGGAGGTCTACAGTAATCCCTACCTTGTATTATTTCCAGAATTTATTACATGCAAAGAACATAGATGATTTAATCTAGAGAGAATTTTTTTTTAAAGTGGAGGGATTAATAAATAAAGGGGGGGGGGAGAAAAGAGTATATTTGTAAACACTCCCCTCCCAAAGTAATTCCCATGCTTGACCCTTCACACATCAAAATCAGTGCTAATTGAACTTCTTCCCAACCCCTGACTTAACTTTGACCATCTTTGTCATCTGAGCCAGTTCAACTCAATTGTTATCAGTAACAATAAATACCTTTGTTATATTGTTATACTAGTTTTGTACTATTATAACAAAATTGTTTGATGATAATAATTTGTTCCCAAAATAGAACAAATTGTTCTTGCACAAAACATTTTTTTTTTAATTTTTTAACAAATAAACATATAAAACTATTTTCATAACACAGATTACAATTTCTTCACTTTTTAAAATGTTAATATGAATATTTGTGGACTAGTATTTACAATTATATCCCAAATTACAATGCTATCTATTCAATGTAGGTTAGATTATGTACAAGACTGAGAGTATGGGGCACAGAATAAAGATTACATTAGTGTTGTGAGAACTTGCATGATTGAAATCTGTAGCAAAGTGTCAATGATTAACCAAGCAAAAACTGATCGGCAATTCATACAACTAGTCCCATTATGTTTGTTATATCAAGACTGTATAAAATTTATATGCAAATGTACCAACAGTTACAAGACAGTATGATTACTGAGTAAATTTCTTCACAGCTTCATCTATAAATAATTACTGAGCAAACTGTCTTCTTTAATCTTAGTATGGCAACTGGTCTAGGAGAAGGAAAACTGAATTCAAACCAGTTCAACTCTGCTTCAGAATTGATCTTAGATTGCATCCTGCTTGTAATACATTAACAATTACCAACAGACATCAAAACAAAAATGTTTCAAATTACAAAACAGAGAAAGGATTATTTAACTGCAATAAAAAAAATAAAAAAAAATTAGTTAGATATCATGGTTGATTAATTTCAACAGAATGTCAACCTGTCCAGGGTTACTTTAAGCTCAGAGGTTATGAAATTGTGTTTATTGTACATTCATATTTACAGTTTTTGTCTAGTTGTTTCTTGATAAGTTTTTGTTTTTACACATAGCCTAATTGAATGCCAGTAATTTTTAAAACAGATCTATTTGAGCTATAAATGGGACCCTAACAAGTACTACCACTCCAAGTCAGAGTAGACCTGAGAGCAATAACAATGAAGGAGTACCCATACCTCCCACAAATGGAGCTTCACCATTAGAGCCACTTTAGTGTCATATGCAGGACAACCCCTTTTACAGGGGGATACAGTCAGCATATTCTAAGCCCTACCAACATGTTGAAAAGTTGGATATAAGGCAAAATAAATGAGAAGGAATAAAACCTTTGAAATATCCAAGTGCGGGAAGTGAAATTCATTTCTGTCTTTAGATTCCTATTTTCAGTATCTGCATTGTCCAGAAAATTTTTAGTCACTGATTTAGAAAGATAAGGCAATTTATGAAAGAATTCTACAACCAGCAATGAAATCATTTGGTTGAGCTTAGCCAATATGCATTGTAGACCTTGATAAAGTCATATGCTTTTTGTATGCGTATTCAGATAAATAGCTGGATCTTAAGACAGCAAAACGCAAGTTAAAAATCAGTTAGATGTAAAGAAAAAAAAAAAAGAATAAAACCTCCAATATATATATATATATATATATATATATAGAGATAGATAGAATCTATCAACAGAGCTCATGATAAACAAACCTCATTTCGTTATTGGGTCACTGAAGATGCCCCAGTGACTTAAGAGAGCCTATTTTGAATGGAAAATGCTTAATGACTTTAAGCTTCATGGTATTAATAACAATAAAGCCAACTGATCACACTTCACTGAATATACATTTTTTTCTTCTTCCTTGAGTCATTGACTGTGACAAGAAGTCATCAAACAAAAATAAAAGCAGAAAAAAGCAACAGCTACAAAAATAAATAAATAAAGTATGTTATGTCAATAGGCATGAACAATTCTCTCTGATCATCATTTGAAATGATTCAGTTCTAACAGCTGGCTACCACTTTGTTTACCATTCAAATTTGGCAACAAAATTTTTTAAAAATTAAAAAAACAAACACAAAGAAAATACCCTACTTAAAAATTAACAATGACATTGTTTCTAATATATATATATATATATATATATATATATATATATATAGTATAAAGTAGATTACCTTTATCATTCTTCACAACACAAAATATAAAGGGATACCCACCCACAACATGAGAACCTCTTGAATTGATAACAACATAGCAGAGAAACTGACAGTCACAAAGTACCACTGGCTGTATCTACACAATCTTGATTTAGATATATATGCTCTATCATCAATATTGAGCACTTTATTTCATTTTTATATATATATATATATATATATATATATATATATATATATATATATATATATATATACACACACACACACACACACACACACCGCGGACATTGGCCTAGCAGTTAGAGTATTCACCAATGGCCCGGGAGACCTGGGTTCAATCCCAGGTTGAGTCATACCAAAGACTCAAAAAATGGTACTTGATGCCTCCTTGCTTAACACTCAGCATTATAAGGTAGGGATCAAGGGTAAAGTCGAGCAATCCTGGGAAGGAGTAGCGCCCTCCCCCTACACCTATCGAAAAGGGAGCCTTCGAGGCACCCTCGACTATGGTTGCCAACTTTACATATATATATATATATATATATATATATGGGGCAGAATTACACCAAACTGAAATTGTGAAAGAAAACCTAACACCCAAAAGAGGCTTCAAATGAAGACTTCCCATCACTTTGTTAATCTATGCTGACAGCCAAGCCCTCAAGGGACATACTACATCACCCTGCATGGAAACAAATCTTTGAGAAGTTCTTTAACAAAAGAAACAAGTCAATTATATATATATATACACACACACACACAGGATGGACATCACAAGTCTTTTATAGCAGAGGATATGTAATTTCATACTAAATCATCTAAACCAAATATAGAACAGAAAAATTTGGCACATCAGTATCTGTATGGGTCATAACTTTTACATCATTTCCCCTCTTCCCAATCCAATATTATCCTTAATCTGAAATGAATATTTTGCAACTCATCACACAATACTTTAATATTTCATTTTTTTTCTTTTGTTTATCTTCACCTTTTGCCATTTTAATTTATCAAGTTATCACCACACTCACCCACCCCAGCCTCTGTCACCCACCCATGTTAATAACTTTTGGTTTATCTCTTCCTCCACCCACTGCCACACTTCTGTTTGTTTATTCTTTCATGATCAGTTTCTTGCCCTTCCATTCCTGGAAATCTTACAAAGGCAACAATTTAGAAAGCTTTGAAAAACAGGAAGAGCCTGTAGAACAGTCACGAGCAAAGCAACACGTGAATGGCACATTTATTATTTCACACCAATATTCTATCTCACTATAAAGAAAAGTTTTAATACTCCTGAAAGGAATGGACTAAAAACAACAAAAGGAAAAAAGAAAAAGAAACTAAAAAGAAAGACAAAAAAGACTTTAAAAGCAATTTACTTGGATTTTGTTCAATTTCTGTGAGATATTCATCTTGTAAGTTTTCCCTTTTGGAGATCTATACATTTTATGGCTTCACACAATAAATCTAAAAAGTAACATTTTAACAGCACAAATAGTTAACTTCCTCTGACAGGGTCGATGACCCTAAAAATCTAATTTTGTACTAACAGTTTCTTTACACAGATTTGTTTCAAACCACAAAATAGTTCCTCCTCCCCATGAATCTTATTTCCTCTTTTATTTGTAGAGATACAAAAGATTAAAAGTAGTGGATTTTTTTTTTTTTTTTAAACCAAAATTATTAACAAGCAGGTAATAAAAGAAAGTTCTGACTATCATAGCTTTCATCACTACTTTTCCAAGTAAAAAGCAGAATGAACATAGTAATTTTATTAACCTAATGGACTCCTCCACCTCTATTTGTAAACAATCCCTACCTCCAAATTTATAAATGCTATCATTTTAACAAACCACTTTTATAATATTAGTCAGTTCCATGAGTGTAATAATTTTTTTTTAAATTTCTAAAATCTAAGCAATATTAAGTATCAGCACGGATCTCCCTGACCCTCTCTCAAGATCTGTCTCTATCAGCTATTGCTCCTGGCAGGTCTTCAAGACTACATCCTGTATACGCACGGAGTTGTTGTATATAGGTTCTAGCCAGTCATCCTGCTTTTGAAGGGTCCACAGGAGAATGTCACTTATGAGTTCATCCTTACTTCTCCAGCAGTGTCCCACATGTCTGGTTTGTCTAACTTGGATAGTCTCCCTGATGGGTGGCAGGTAGCTGTACAGCTGCTGTTTTGTGGGGTGTTGCCTCCAGGGCTTCTTCAATATTGCTTGCAGCACTCTTGTGTAATTGCCGTCAAGCTATTTCTCCATATGTTTAAGTTAGCATCCATATAACAGTATTGACACAACCACTGTTTGGAAAAAACTGCATTCTGTTTTATCGATCAGGTCTGACTTCCATATGACTGAGAGCCAATCAATAGCTGTTCATGCCTTTGCTAGTCGCGTGTTGATGTCTGAGTTGATGAAACAGTGCTTCCTTTCAGAGAACTACTATTTAGTGTGGAGATGTCGTCTCTTTGATTAAAGCACATGTATTCCGTCTTGTCTGTGTTGACATGGAGGCCTATGCCAGCAGCTGCTCATTCCAGACTATGTAGCAGGGTTTTGGCTTGGGCGGGTGTATTTGCCAGAGGCGCTATGTCACCAGTGTAGTCCACGTCCATAATTGTTTGTGCGGGGTATCTTCTGCTTCTTTCCTTTGCCAGCTTGAAACTTGTCTTTCGTTTTATCAATAGACATTCTAAGCACATAGTCTAGGTAGATAATAAACAGGTATGGGGCTAATGTATCTCCTTTCAGCACACCTGCTACAATGTCAAAGTAGCCTGTGTCTATCTGGAGAGCAGACTTTTACTTTTGTATTTTTATATAGCATCATTATGGCTGCGACGGTTTCTTTAGGTCAGCTGTTGGCAAGTAGTATTTGCTCCATCTTCCATCTGTGTATGGAACCAAAGGCCTTTGAGAAGACGACAACTGATATTGTTGCATCAAGGTTTTTTGTACGTACACCTTCTAGAATTTGATGGATAGTCAAAATTTGGGATGTTGTGGATTGATTTCTCTGAAAGCCATTTTGGTTCTGCCAAAGTATCTTCTCAATTTTGGTTGCGTAGTAGAGCATTGTAGATTTTGGCTGCTATGGATGTAAGGGTTATACCTCGGTAGTTCTTGGCTATTCCGAAGTCACCCTTCTGAGGAAAAAGGAAAATGCATCCCTTTGTCCATACCGAGTATTTATTTCTAAAATCTAAGCAATACTAAATAAAGAAATATCCTTTCTTTAAAAAATATTTCTTAACTTAGTATTGCGTGGATTTGATACAAGGCACAAAATATAAGAGTAACCACACATAGTGTAATGGTTATCAATCCAAATTCAAATCCTGAATATTATACCGCAACTTACACGTACATATATCCAGTTATATCGATATAGAGGGTTTGGTTTTATGGCATATCAACCTTTGTAGGTCATTTAATGCCAAATCCTTATATATATATATATATATATATATATATATATATATATATATATATATATATATATATATATAATATATACATTATTTCTAAACATATTTTGTAGATAACATTTTTAAACAAGCCTGAGGTAATTATTTTGCACAAAGTTAAATGCTTGCACTTAATTTCAAATAATTCAGTTTAGCATAAGAACAGTTTGTTTTTTTTGTTTACACAGTTAAATGATCAAACAGTTCTATTTCAAACAATTCAGTTTAGCATATCAAAAAAGTTAAATAGTTCCAAGTATTGCTATGTATCACTAAGAATTCAATTAAACATCAGTCATTTGTTTACACAGTTAAATGATTAAACAGTTTTATTTGACCCATAGATGGACCCTATCAGTGCTACCACTCTGGGTCAGAGTGGACCTGGGAGCGAAAACAATGAAGGGTGCTCCATATTCCCCAAAGCCCTAGCATTACTGGAGCCTCACCATCAGATTGTTTAGTGTCATATTCAGGACATCCGCTGGATGAGTCTTACCCCTCTACAAAGATGCAGTTGGTGGATTCTGCAGCTCCAGCTGACTGGGCCATCGATATAGAAGGGCAGAATGGGTTCTTTCACCTTGGTTAGACAACCTACATAGAAGGAAGGCTCTGAATTCAAAGTCACATCCTGCCAATTATGAAGGAGTTGGGTAAATAAATACATATGCTTATATATATATATATGTGTGTGTGTGTGTGTGTGTGTGTGTGTGTGTGTGTGTGTGAAAATATTGCAAACTGAAAACAAGCACACTAAAATACACATGCAGGTATTATAAATCCTACCTATGATATCATATTTGATAAAGATAACAGTGGAGGAGTTGAGTAAATACAGATATATACCCAAAAGGCCAAAATTCCATCCTGAAAATTCCCATTTCAAAATTGCTATTGCCAAGAAAATGTTGAAACCTTTTGTTTAATTGCCTGTATAGCAGTTAGAATATTTTACATTTTCGGGTTACCTTTCAACCAGGAAGGAGGGTAAGGTGAATTAGGGTTCTAAAAGTTTTTCCTCTGTATTTCTACTTTTGATAACTTTATATACATTGGTATGATAAAAAAACGTAAGTCTACTATAAGCAACCAGGATAATTGAAGTAAGTTTGACATCCAAGTTCTTTTCTTTATTTCAAATTTTGATAAGTAAATAAAAATCCAAGTAAATTCGTATTCCCTTACAAGATTTAAACAAAAAAGAAGGTCACTCCACGAACATAAAAACATATTTGTTGTTTTTCTTTTACACATGACAGCCATAAGTGGTTCTGTTTTTTTTTTTATTGATTGATCTAACAGTATAAATAAAGAGATACACAGTAGGTAACTTTTGCTTCCAGCTGATTAGCTAAAGGCTGGAGACCAAAATAGATTCTGCTTATAGAGAAGCCATAAATATTCAGTGAGAGATTCTTCTTGGGGATATAAAAGTACTTTTATATTTCAATAGCTCTATAAGTGCCAGCATCAGGGAGGTTTTGATTGATTGTTTTTTTTTTAAAATCTTTTTTTAAAATATCAAGGACATGAGAATAATTTTTACTTAAGTTTATCAAATAGTATTTTACTCTTTGGCCATCATGAAAAGATGGGATAAAGTTATTGCATAAATGTGTGGGTCTCATCTTCAACGAATACAACCAGAAAAAGAAAATTCACCTATATCAAGGCATTTGATGATGGATGGAGAATATTGTTATCAAAATTGGGTTAATATTGGCTGTCTAGAGCAAACCTCAAAGTGAGATTCATGGGGGTGAATAAAATTTTTAAATATATAAGATAATGCATAGGGATCAAGAGAGAGAATTTAAAGGTTTGCATATGTAAATCCTTTTAAAACAGGAGAAAAGAAATCACTGAATCATGTAGACTAGTTATCAGATATTGAGCAAAATATCCAATTGGGTGGAATGGCTTTGAGTTGCAAATGCAACAGACTTTTGGTATGCTTCATTTTGGAGAACAACTGTTCACAGAAATACATAATGGTCAATATGCTCACTGCTTATTGGGTGTGGGTGATAAGATTGAAGAATCATCCAGATGGAAGCACATAGTTCTTATAGAAATCAAGGGTATGGCAAGCAAGAAATGGGGACTTCAAATCTTCTGAACACTGAAGATCAAGGAGTTCTATCTGCAGCTGTAAAGGTTTTTTTTTTCTACTGTTAACATCAAAAAGCGAAGAGAAAATTTTGAAAATTGGGTGTAGGGCTGCACAGACTACAAGTTGGGGACCATTGGTCTAGTGAAACCATCTTCTTTAGCATTACTTTATAACAGGTAAACTACATATGCATGCATGCACACATAAATAGAGAAATATTTGAGTCACTTCTCTTTACCTATTTCAGTTTACAAAGAGGCATAATCAGAAATATATGTTGAAGAAAAGAAAGTGCCAAGTTGAGGGAGAGGGATTCAGAGGGGGAGGGACATCAGATATTTCATGACAATACTTATTCATCTGATGAGTTATTAAGTGGTAGAGCAGAGGGGAGAGCAGTCAGTGAAGTCATCAAGAGAACCCTTTCCCCCTTCGACTCAACCACATCTTCACATGGGTGGCTGGAACTGGGAAAAGGAAGCAGCTGGAGCAGACAATTGCTTGTCTTTCACTGGTTTCTTTGCAATCATTCTAATCACAAGACATGTCTCATCATTACACATAATTGGCATTCTAAGCAATCAGCCTTGCTCTCAATGAGCCCATCTTGTCATTCTCATTCTTTAGACAAGCCTTTTCTAAAAACTTATTTCAATAAGGGTTACAGACCTTTGCGTTCTGTGTACTGAAAGAGCAAGTGCTTCTCTTCCACAAACTTTACAGAATCTATCTTACAAGAAAACTGTACTTGTGGCTCTAAGGATGCCTGAAAATGAATGGAACCAAATGAAACAAGTTCCACCAGATAGCCAACAGAGCACAGTTGAGTTGAGATGAGATGGACCAGTTCAGGATCTTTTGTTTTTATGCAATACCTTGACTTCAGAATGTCTTCAGATTTTCACCAGACCAACCCTTGATTACTGTAAATGTAAAGGGCTTTTGTTTCTTTTCTTCAGTCTAGGGACAAGAGGGAATGTTTGTCCAAGATTGTTTAAATGCAGAGCCAACTCTCACATATTAGAGAATACTCACTATCACCAATACAATTAAGTAGCATAATTTAATAACAATTCAGAAAATAGAAATATATTTACCCCCAACTTGGTTTTCAAATAAATCATTTTAAATCCATAGATACAACTATACTGAATACCGATTCATTAATTCTCAACAGCGTATCAACTCATTTACAGTTATTTTAAACCAAGGAGTAAGGGAATTGCATTTGTACGTACATATCTACCTTTTTGGTGTAGTGGCTAAGATTTTTTCTTTTTTAAAAATTTCACATCATCTTTTTGACACACCACGACACATATAGGATATATTTGATCTGCATTGTCTTTGTATAGTTTTGCTTCCCACATCACATCTTAATTCAAACTTCCTTTTTTTTTCTCTCTCTAAATTAATCTATGCTATTTACTTTTTTAAAATTTTGTCTATCTTTTTCCTTCAACTACCAATGTCGATAGATCTGTGTCTCTTCCACTATCAATTCATCACATAATAATTCATATATTCATCAATGAAATAACAACCATGATTAAATTATTCCAACCATTTGTATATCAGGCTTAATCTTTCTTTGCTTATTTCAAAACAAGAGCTAAAAAAAATGTTCTGAAGTTGTGTTTCTCTCCAAATTCTTCAATCATTTGTGATGAAGACTTCAGAATTTATCAAGACCAGACATTCAAAATAAGAGTAATCAATAACATGTCTTTTTTATTGAGTTCAAATATCTTAGGTGAGTATCAAATTAGAGACGCAATGATTCTTGTTTTAATTTCAGGTTTTGACACTGACTGAGTTTTAGTTTGTTCAAAATTACTTCCAATATTTGTGACGCATTCAAGTAATTAATACATTTTATTTCATCAATTGAAATAGCTTTAGTGGAAGAGCATTAAACTGAAGGTTCTTGGTTTAGTCCCTTACACTTACGAAGTTATTCTTGCCACAATAGATTTTATTTTCCCACCAATAAATAAGCATTCAGGCAATTTTCTATCAGTTTTAAAATCAGTTGTACATTTTACAATCATTTTTATAAGCAAAATAAAAAATAAATAGTCTCTGTTATAATATTTATGAAAGCATTGTAAATGCTGCAAGCAGCAAAAAGAGAAATAAGAATACCAACTAAAACTTCTGTATCATTCCCACAATTCAATTCAAAAGCCACAAAAAGAGTTATAAAGAGAAGAATGGCGCCAATGACTGACTATGTTCAGCCAAGAGCTGGAAATATTGCAATTTGATGACATTTTACATCTGGAATTTAGATCAAAAAATGACAAATCTGTTGATCAGTATCCATCAATCATGATTTTGAGAAAATAAAGTTTAGCAAAAATTTCATTTTATATTATCATTATAACTATTTTAATGATATCTTCTCTCAAACTTCTTACTATTATCAATAGGATTTTTAAAAAAATTTTATATCTACATTTCCTTTCGATCCTGAAGATTTACAAATGGACACTTGATTAATAACAAATTTACTACTGGAATGGGATTATGGGATTTTAGGAGCAAATAAATCAAATAATTTAATTGACATTAAATCAAAGTAAATGTTGTAAACATGTCCTTCCATACTTGATTTTATTCTTTTCAAGAATAATCCAAGAAGGGTAACAAAGGATTTATAGTTGCAATCCTGGAATTAACCGCTCCCCGCCTCTTAAAAAAAAAAAAAAAAAACTCAAATTGCCCAATGAAACACCCAAACAATAATTCTTTGTTTTATTTTCCTTATTTGCTTCTATTTTCCTGAAGATGCAAGTTTTAGGGATTTCTTTTTTTTTTTTTTTTTTAAAGTGGGGGCTTTTTCCATTGTCATAAATTTAAAATAAGAAATAAAAATACACATCATTTAAACTTAAACCCTTCAAATCCTTAGCTCATTGGCCTTCAGAAATCCTGCACAAGAAAAAATTGAAAAGTAATCACAGAACACATTTAAACTTCACTCCATGATACAGACATCCTTCTTTAAAGCTATCCAATGAATAGCTGCAATATTAAACCTTTCTTATTAATAGTATCTGATATGATCTCCATGAGCCCACATATTGGGCTTACAGTGTATAGTATAATTAAAAAACAACTACAAAAAATTACACTTGGATCCAATATGAGGTTGACATATTCATCAGGCTAATAATAATATTTTGATAATTTGGTCTTCTTTAGGATATGGCTATTAACACATACTTATAAGATAATGTGTTCATTTTTTTTTAGAGACACAAACCATTCATTACTATTACCTACGTGTTCATCAGACAACGATGTTAATCAGATTGGTGAGAAACTAACATTCACTAAATGCCAATTACAGTGTCTATACTAACCTAAATATATATAAAGTTAGGTTAGCATAAATATATATAAAATTTTTAATTAGAGCAATACAGTTACAATGCTTGAATTTGGAGAATAAAGCAATTTCCAGTTCAATCAGTAACTGAATAATAATTATGTAAGGTCTGTATGTATGCTGAGTCATCCAAATTCTCAATATAATGAAGATAACCATGAAATACTAATTAGAATCTTTCACTCCAGCCTAAATAAAAGTATCAGTATCATTATGGACAGTCACTACAATAGGAATTCAACAGGTCTGTTGGTTATCTCAATAATATTATAACTTCCTAGCATATCTCGCAATCCTTCTTAGTATTCTATTCAATGTTAACAAAGCTGTACACTGGATGGTCTTGATTCTTCCTTTAATTTCCAATTTTTCTCATCCCCTTTCCAAGCACATCAACAACAATTGATGTCACTGTCACCCTCATATTCCACAGCCGCCTTCAGTTCTCTAGCAAGGTCCAAGTATTTGTCTACCTTCTTGCTTTCTTTTATTTCCACTCTGTGGTCTACTGGAACAGCTAAATCCATTAGATGACAAATTGGGTTTTTTTTCTTAATTACCTCTAGGTCTGGTCTTCTGACAGGGATTAGGTGATCCATTTGTATCTCAGATATATCATCATAATAATATACAGAGTTTGAAAGGTCCGAAAGAATTATTCCAAAAATGTAAGAAGTAAAATATTTACTGAATTCAGATAACTTTTTAATCCTCCAAATTCTTTATGTCTTCATTTGGAAGTAACTTATAAAATACTAATAACAATTCTTCACTTCCATCTAAATAAAAGCATCGGTATCATCATGTACTGCTGTTATGATAGAAATTCAACAGGTTAGGTTCACAGGTCATTGTATGTGTGTGTGCACACATGTTATACAAACTCAATCATAGCACCAAAGTCTTAGGAGGTGCCCGTGGTGTAATGGTTATCGTCGTAGGAAATGGACACGGCGACACGAGTTCAAATCCTCAACGAGACTGGTTGCATTTCACATCGCACTAATACCCTTGGGAAAGGTATGAATCTAATTATTCTCCCTCCAGCTATGGGTAAATAGGACAGACTAGGTTCTTCAGCCTTGGTGTGGCAACTAGTCTAGGAGAAGGAAAACTCTGAATTCAAACCTGTTAAACTCCGCTTAAAAATTGACTTTGTGTCATATTCTATAGATAACCCAAGTAAAAAGTCAAAGTAGAAATTAAAATGAGGAATATTTGTCAAGAAAAAAATTTAGCACAATTTCTGTGTGGGAAAAAGTTTTTGTTTTGAGCTATAAACAACATAGTTAAAGACTATACAACTTCCTGGGGGAGACAATCACTCAGAAAATTTACCCACAACCACTTTAGTCTGACAGTTTTACATTTCCTTTCAATAATGTGTCACCCTCTACCTAACCCTGCCTACCATCATCATAGTCATCATCAATATAAAGAACTAACAGATTTATAGCTAGAAATCAATTCAAGGTGATCATTTTGGAGGAAAAAGATGGGATTAAAAAGAAAAGAGGAGAAAAATGGAATTTTACAAAACGACTATTCACATCCCATACAACATTGAATCTCTTTATTATTATTTTTTTTATCTGTGGTACAGAAAGGAAGAAAAAAAAGAAATTTTGATAGTGGGTGGGTGGGTGGTAGATGAGCAGGTTGTTGGTGGTGGTGATGAAAAGATGGCTGCCTGAACAGAGTCTGTCAAGACAGAATGGTGAAAGAGAGCCATTTAGTGGCCATTGAATAAATAATCTCACATTTGTATGCCTCATAGACAAGGTGTGTAATTTTTGGAGATCCGCTCTTGAAACTAATAAGTCAGGCAATGTCAAATAACTTTCACACCGTAGGCAAAATGCAATTCACCTCACCAGTTTGCCTGCATACAGATTGTAGATAGAAAGCCTCACTTGATGCCTGGAGGATAAACAGCACTTACTTCTCTGACAAGGAAAAAGGTAGCGGGTGGTGGTTGGTGTAGTGACAAGTCTGGTTGCCAGCAGGTGGGGGGGAGGCGTAGGGGGTGCAAGGAGGTCGTGATTCAAGTTTTATTATGTGGAGAAAGTTTTAAGCTGCAAGTTGAAAGCCTTGTTGCAGATGGAAGTGGGGGGGGCGATAATTTATTTATTTATTTATTTTCATCGGATATATTTTCTGTTTGTATATTTATTTATTTATCTATTTCTCTTTTTACAAAACAACAAATTGGCCTATGGATATAAAATAAAAAACATCCATTTGACACTTCACTTGAGTGCATCAGAGAGAGGGAGAGAAATAGAGAGAAATAAGAAAAAATAGTCACAGTATGCAAGCACAAGTAGAAAGGTAAACAAAGAAAAGGCAGGCGGTGGGGGGAGTCTTAAGATGGTTGAGTGAGAAAGAGAACAAGACAAATGATTAAAAGAGATGAGTAGTGATCAGATTATAAAAAGAGAAAAAGGGAAAGGTAGAGAGAGAGAGAGAGAGAGAGAGAGAGAGAGAAAGAGATGGGGAGAGAGAGAGAGAGAAATAGGGAGGAAAGGTAGAGAGAGAAATAGGGAGGAAACGTAGAGATAGAGATAGGGAGGAAAGGTAGAGAGAGAGAGAAAGAGATAAGGAGGAAGTGCAGAAAGAGGGGAAGGAAAGGAAAGAGGGGAAGGAAAGGAAAGAGGGGAAGGAAAGGAAAGAGGGGAAGGAAAGGAAAAAGAGAGAGGAGAGCAAAAAGAAAAGAGAGAAGAGAGAGAGAGAAAAGAAAGATAGAAGAGAAGATAGAAGAGAAGATAAAGAGAGAGAGAGAAGAAAAAAAGAGAAGAGTGAGAGATGAAGAGATAAAGTGAGAGAGAGGGTATATGCAATATAATCCTATAGCAATCTTCACTCACAATGTTAAAATACAGATTAGTTTAAAAGACCACTAATTCCATTTTATGATAATGCTGTAATATAAATGATTACTATATGTTAACAAGGAATTGACAAATGAAAGTTATTTTACAGTCTGGCCATCCATAACAAGCACTTTGGAAAGGCAAGCATCATCACCATTTTCAAGAAAGCCGCCAAATGCTTGCAATGATTAACCTGATCAAGTAGAAAGGCTAGATTTGCATCGATCACAGGCTGAAGAGTGGCCAGCTGCAATTGTCACATGAGGATAATGTCTGCTTGATATTCACAATGACGGAGATATTTACAAATGACATGACAGATAAGACAATATGGATTCTAAAGTTTAATGGACATGAGGCTGTTAAAGTCAGAGCACAAATCCTCGGAATCTACTAAGATGCTGCAACTGCTTAGACCCCACACTGGGTCACAAACAAATCACCCCCCACCACAAAGGATCCATATACATAGCAACGTATCCTTTAATATGGTCGAGTGGTCATATTTGTCATCATTGATTCAAATTGAGGTCCAGTTGAATGGCTTGGGCAGCAATGCCAAAGAATTTGAGTCAATTGTTCACTGGTAAATAATTATTCAAAATTAGCTTGGACGGAAGCAGATTAAGAATAAACTGCTCAATCATTTGGCTAATTGAATCCACTCGAGAGATAATCCATCAACTAATCACTCGACTGAATCACACATTTGATCATCTTAATAAGGTTGAGATTCCCGCTCATTTACATTCAAAAATTACTGCCTGCACAGAAACTTGGAGAATATAACAGACATGTTCTAATAGGAGACATAAGTCATCTTTCAAAACACTCTAGCAGTCTCCTCAGCTTTCTAGTCAATTTTAATAATACTATTATCATTACAAGTACTCACAAAAGAATAGATAAATAAAATCAAGATATATATGTGTGATATAATAGTTACTCTCATTACTGGACAAGGCTGTTTGTGTTTCACTTTGTGTTAATGCCTTTGTAGAAAGGCATGAATCCATCTCTTCTCCACAAATCTATGGGCAAATAGTAGGTCAGACTAGGTTTTTAACCTTGTTACAGCAAATTAAAACCACCTGTACTGTGCTATAAAAAAAAAATAAAAAAAAGCCCTAGTGTCACATTCCTTTTGTGGCTGATATGTTAGGTAAACAAATGCACACAAATTTTTATACAAGTAGTAAATGGCGATTATTTGTCTAAATAATCACTGGGCCATTGGCCTAACGAGTAGAGTGTTTGCCAATGGTCCCAAAGACAGGTTCAATCCCAGGTCGAATTATACCAAAGATTCAAAAATTGGTACTTGATGCCGCCTTCCTTAACACTCACCATTCTAAAGCAAGGATCAAGGGTAAATGGGTGCAATCCAGAGAATGGAGTAGTGCCCTCCCCTACACCTCGATGTAGTAGCTATTGAAAAGAGAGCCTTCAGGTCACCCTCAACTAAGGTCACCAACTTTTCTTACTTATTTGTCTAAATTTCTTAGATGAAACTTAGTAATTTTTACCATTTTACTATTGTCTTCATTTTTATTGTTAAATTCAAATTTCAATCTACGTATCCTTCAGGCTTCTTCAAGCGTTTCTTGTCAAACACAGGAGTCAACATGAACTTCAAACTAAACCCTTTATTTAATCTGCAGAGGTAGATTGTTCTAATTCCATCAACTTCCGAGCGAAATCATCTAGAGGTTGCAGGTTCAATCCGAACAACAGGTAAATAACGAGGAATGCTTACTATAACTTAACACTAGTACCCAATCATGGTTGATGGAATTAGAACGATCCACTTCTGTGGATTAAATAAAGTGTTCGGTTTGAAGTTCTGAATAGGCTCCCGAATTTGACATGAAATACATGAACGTTGAAGGATGCATCGGCCAAAATGTTGTGAATATAACAATAAAGACGAAGAAAGCAGTCTGAATAGATTAAATGATGAAAATAGTAAATGGTAATTCATTGTAGATCAAGTGACAACAAGGTTCCTCAATACTCCAACACTACTCAGTATTTTAACTGATTTTAATAATATACTCATCAGGTCTGATTCAATTCTACTTAGGGGAGGAGAGGAAGAGAGATGAGAAACAGCAGATAAGAAAAGGAAGAGGGGGAATGAGAAAAGGAAAAGAAGAGGAAATGAAGACAAAGAGGAGAGAAGAAAAAAGAATGAGAAAGAGAAGAGAAATAGGAGAAGTAGAAAGGAGAGAAGGAGAAAGAGGTGTAAAGAGGTTAAAATGTGAGTGCTGTTTCAATGGAAATAGAGGTTCACTCAGTCATTATGAACTTTGATTTATTTATGAAGATAATATAAATGAAGTGTTCCATCAGAGAAGAAGTGTTGTTGTAAATTAGGAGGAGACATTGGTGAGCAGGAGAAGGTGTATGGGTCGGTTTTAATGCTGACTAAATGGCTGCCAGAAGGAGATTTAATGGTGGTGCTTGTGCTAAAGCTGTAAAAGATTGCAAAGGCTGATGATGGTTAGGTATTACCAATATCAATTACAAGCCAAGCATGGAGGATTTCTAATTCCTATACTGTGCTGGGCAGAATATATAATGAATGTTGGACAATAAGTTTATAGGTAGAAAGAGAAAATGTGTGTGTGTGTGTGTGTGTGTGAAAGAGAGAGAGGAAAATGTTATTGGAATAATATGAGAGATAAGAGAGAAAAGGTATACATCACCAAGATAGAAAGGTTTGGTTTCTTTGTTTTAATGGCATATCAAATTTCGTGGGTTATTCAATGCCTAAGCCATTATTGTAGAAGAACAGTAGTTGTACTAATCCAGAGCTGGGGTGGGGAGGATAAGGGAGTTCATACAGATAAAGAGAGGAAGAAAATAAAGGAAAGAAAGACAAAAAAAAAGAAGGAAATAGAAACATGTGAAAAGAGAGGGAAAGAGAATGTGCAAGAATGAGAAAAAGGTTAACAGAGGGAGAATGTCAGAGAAAAAAAGTCAAGGAGGAATATGTAAGATAGATATAAAATTATAAAAAAAGGAGGGATAATATCAGAAAGATATACAGAAAAGGAGAAAGAGAAAATAAAGGGAAGAGACAAGCAAAAATAGGAAGGGATAAGGAGAGAATGAGCAAGATAACGTAAAAGATGTAAAGAGAGGGGGAATGTTAGAGAAAGGAAAACATAGTGAGGGAGCAATACAATGTCAGATGAATAATTAGAAAGTAATGCAAATGGAAAGAGGAAAGAAGAAAGAATGTAATGAAAGGGGGGGGAATGAGGGAGAGAAGGATGACAAAAAAGGGAGGAAAATGTAGGAGAGAAATAAATAGAAACATGAAAAGGATTGTAGAGAATATGAAAAAAAGAGAATAAAAAACAACTTATTCCCCATACATCCAAACTTTTTACAAATTATGTGAATTCATTATAGACCTACAGGTTAAATAAAAATCACAATAGATTTATAATGATTTGAAAATATTAACCATCTTCACAATGTTGCCAAAAACTGTTGAAATTAATCATAATGATTTTCCTAACAACAGAGAAAAAACGTGTGTATAGTATACACACACTAGCCTATTGGCATAATAGTTCAAATGTTTGCCAATGGGCCAAGAGACCGGAGTTCAATCTCAGGTTGAGTCTTACCAAAAAGACTCAAAAAATGGTACTTGATGTCTCCTTTCTTAACACACTCGGCATCAAGGGTAAGTGGAGCAATATATGTAAATAAAAGTTCAATAACTTAAGGGGAATAAAAAAGTGTATTTTTGGTTCCTACCCCAAGATTTTTTTCCCACATAAATGTAAACTGCATTATTTGAAATTATTTCATAGATAAAATTATTTTAATCATGCGAAAATAATTCTTTTGAGACTATTCAAAATGGTGGTGAAACGGAGAGCTTCAGGTTTGAGAAAGGTCTTTGACAAATTTTTGGTGGATGAGAAGTGCAAACCATGTAAAATTTACAGAAGAATGCATGACATGTATGAAGAAGCATTTTTTAGTCTAAAATTCTTTACAAATGGGCTAAACATGGGTTTACCATTGCGAGCCCAGCCCTGAGTCTCAGAGAGAATCCATGAAGTGGAAACATACTGATTCTAGTCAAGATTATGCTGACTGTCTTCTGGGACATGAAAAGACCCATCGCAACTGATTTTTTTTAAAAAGGTCCCACAGTACTTCCTACTGTCAACTCCTTAAGCAAAATTCTCCCTATTTATTGGCTGGGGCTGCAGAATACACTGATTGCATCTCTGCAGAGGGGTAAGACCTCCCTCCTCCAACAAGTATCCTGGATATGATACAAAACAATCTGATGGTGAGGCTCCAGTGATGCTGGAGCTTTGGGAATGTAAGTACTCTTTCATTGCCATTATTCCCAGGTACACTCTGGCCTGGAATGGTAGTACCTGATAGCATCCTATCTATACATCCAATAGAACTGTTGGACATTTAAACTGTTTGCAAACAAATGACTTAGGCCAAACTGAATTGTAAGAAATTTTGATCATTTAACTGTGTGTAAACAAATAACTGATGTTTAATTGAATTGTTAAAAGATACATAATAATACTTGGAATCATTCAACTTTGTTGACAAATCATATATAGTTAAATATATGTATAAACTGGATTTGGCATTAAATAACTTGCAATAGCTGATATGCCACCAAACCAAACCTTATTGAGTGGATTCTCAAGTGTGTGTGTATGAATATATATATATATAGTTGGACAGCAGTCTTTCATTTAAGCATGTTTGATTAAATAATAAAGACGTTTTGTTTCTACATATTTTTATTAAGATCCTTTCAAGTTTCCCAATAAGTGTCTTGGTTTCAGGTTGAAATTGGTGGATGACTTTACCAAAATTTTGTAAGGTTATAACAAAACTAAAAAATTCTTTCAAAAACTCTTTAAAAACACTCTTTATACATGCAAGAAACCCTTGATGATGGCCTATGAAAGGTCCAAAATCACTCAGGACAATTTTGGTAAATTCATCCATCAATTCCAACCAGAAACCAAGACACTTATCAGGAAACTTGAAAGAATCTTAAAATTATACAGACAAAATGGGTCTTTATTATTTAAACACACACACACACACACACTCACATATATATATATATATATATATATATATATATATATATATATATATATATATATATATGATGAAATTGTATAAAAGATAAACAGATGACAAAATAAAATGCCTTTCAGCCTTTCTTGCAAATTGGATAGAAATGAATATAATTATTTTGAAAACAA
The DNA here is from genome assembly GCA_963585895.1 of Sepioteuthis lessoniana. Lineage (NCBI taxonomy): Eukaryota > Metazoa > Mollusca > Cephalopoda > Myopsida > Loliginidae > Sepioteuthis > Sepioteuthis lessoniana. The sequence continues at coordinate 4,525 of CAUZXS010003256.1, read as the reverse complement.
GTACACTTACAGAAAACAAAACTGCAAAACTAAGAGCTTCAATTTATTCAAGACTAAACCAACAGGTAATATAAGGATTATAATAAATGATTATATGTACAGATCAATATGAGCACAGTTTTCAAAATAAAGGGTGTATCAACAATACTCAGATTCTCATATATGCACGCGTACACACACACACATAGATTTCAACCTAGATATAATACAAAATCAACACCAACATCAGGGAAAAGTAATTTAACTTTCTCTCAAGTGTGTATTTAGGAATTCCAGAAAAAGATGAGGAGCACAAATATCTTATCATAATTACAATTGAAGAGTGGAAGAAAATAATGGATTGTAATCTGACAGTTTGTAAAGAAAAATTGCTAACAAAGTAATCCAAGTAGGAGAGAATTATTGAGAAACCAAGTCGACACTATAGCGTTTTGGTTCTGCTGAACCATCATCAGGACTATGAGGGGTTATATTAGTGATGTTAAGATAACGATGGGTGTATAAAAAGTGTAAAAATATATAAAAACTTTGGAAAAGTTGTATGACATGAAAAAGTTGGCTGTTTATGACAAGAAAAATTGGCCGTCTGATCAATGAATCAGCATTCATTTCTTTAAACAACGTCACTTGAAGAGTTCTTTTACCCAAATATTCCATATAAAAACATTGATTTCTCAGATGCAAAAAGAAAAAAAGATACTGCAAATTGATGTTTTATTGTTCATTGAAAATTTATTAATAAAATTTAACATAACACAAAATTTTATTTGTATGTCACCAGAATTTATTATTACTCTGTAATGAAACTAGACTGAGTGATTGATAAATAAGTGACCTTGTTTTTATCAGTGTTTCTGAGATATAAATTTTGGCCAAATATTGAGAGGGAGATGTCCACACCATACACAAGACACAAACTTTGGGTGGGAAAAATAGTTGTCCAAGGCTAGGCCTACTTTGTACCTCATGTATGATGTGATCCTCTAATACAAAGCAAAAATTTAGATCTCAGAATGTCGCATGAAATGAGTGTGTGTGTGTGTGTGTGTGTGTGTGTGTGTGTGTGTGTGTGTTATATATATATTAGTAAAAATAAGTGGAAAAGTGGATGAATCAAATACTTACAATGAAATATTACCACCTAACCCGTTGTAAGTGTTTAATTTATCCACTTATCTTTATCATCTTGTCAGATTCACCAAAATCTATCATTTCAATATATACATATATAGTATAGGTTTCTTACTTTGTTTAGTGGCATATCAACTCTTTTAGGTTATTTAATGCCAAAGCTGTTCTCCTACAAGAATAGTAGTGGTACTATCTAACCCATAGCTGGGAGGATAAGGGGGTTCATACCTTTCCCAAGGGTATTTGCCCGAAAGTGAACATAATAGCGCGACTGGAGTACGAACTCGCATACTACGATTCCGCAGTCCATCGCTTTAACCATTACACCACGAGGACACCCCTATATATAGTATAGTAACAGTAAAGGATTGATGTTATTATATACCTATGTATCTTTGATATAGTTAATTTCACTGCTATCTATTCTAAGAAACTTTATTTTATTAAAAAAAATAAATAAATGAAATAAAATTATCTAGCATTTAAACCAACTTAAATCAGCAATATTTCTTTTTACTTAAAAATTAAAATTCTATACAAAATGTTCAAATTTAAAATTAATAAAGTTCTTGCCCACTCATTCATAAGACGTCTCCCCAACTCTACTCTCCGAAAAGTGCATGTTTAAAATTTCTGTTTTAATTACTTTTATAAAGCATCAATGCATATCCTTGTTTTGCATTAATTTTCTGAAATTTTTTTTTCAATTGGAACAGGAAATTATTTGTAATAAAAAATAAATTGAGACTGAAAATTTCTATTTTGGTTTTTTGAACAAAAACATTTTTAAAAACGCCACCAAAAATTAAAAAAATTTCAGATTTAAAAAGAATTTAAATAATGAAAAACAACAAGAAAAATTAATGCAACTCATTAAAATAATTAAATACCAAAAAAAACTTTAAAAAAAACCCTCAAGTTTTTAAAAAGAACTCATCATACAAATTAGAATCTATTTTATCATGCACATTGATAAATTTTGGAACAGAGGCATGGTTTACTGCAGCACTCCCAAGCCATTGATTTTGAACCATACGTCTTATCAGATGGTAATTTTATATGATTCATTTCATTTTAGTGTGACATGATCAACTGCACATACAAATTTAATGACAAAAGCATTCTATGCTTCAAAATTGAAAGAGCAGGTATAAACAAATTAAAAATGTAAAAATATTCATTACAGGCTGAGAGTATAATGAGAACTTTCATAAGAAACAAATCACTATTATTAATATTATGTACCTTGTTCCACTTGAAACTTCTAATAGCAATCATATTATATATATATATATATATATAAATAAAACAATCATATATATATATATATAACAATCATATATATATATATATATATATATAACAATCATATATATATATATATATATATAACAATCATATATATATATATATATATATAACAATCATATATATATATATATATAACAATCATATATATATATATATATAACAATCATATATATATATATATATATATAACAATCATATATATATATATAACAATCATATATATATATATAACAATCATATATATATATATATATATATATATATATATATATATATATATAACAATCATATATATATATATATAACAATCATATATATATATATATAACAATCATATATATATATATATAACAATCATATATATATATATATATAACAATCATATATATATATATATAACAATCATATATATATATATATAACAATCATATATATATATATATAACAATCATATATATATATATAACAATCATATATATATATATAACAATCATATATATATATATAACAATCATATATATATATATATATATATATATATATATATATATATATATATATATATAAAACAATCATATTATATATATATATAACAATCATATCATGCAAATTTCATTAAAGATAATAGACATTTTATGCCTACATATTTTTTTTTGGATCTGTTCGAATTCCGTATTACTTTTATTGTATTCGGTGGGGAATTGATTTAGGTATTGTCCATAGTTGTATGTATCCCTAGTACTTTCTGCCCGACTTTGGGCCATCATCAGGGGAGAATCTGTTACAAAAGTGATGTAACTTTTGTTTTAGCAAATTACTACTGTGTAAGGACGTCTTTGCTGTTGGAGATTATGGCGCTTGCTTTTAAATGTAATTCTGTAAATAGTGCCAGTAGCTAAAGACATTTAAGTACGTTAGCACTGGTTTGAAAATTAATTCTATTAAGTGCTGGTTGCAGGTTTCTAATATATAGTGCTTCGAGAATCTGAAGTTTTTGTTTATTATTTTGATGTTCGAGTATTGTTGTGTTGTCGGTGAGAATTTTTTGTAGTTGTGTTGTTGGGCATGAATGTTTTTTTAAATGCTGAGCTATTGAACTTGTGTCAGAAAGGTGCATTGTAAGTCTCCTCGACAGGGTAGTTGAGGTTAAACCAACATATATATTATTATTATCAGAGATACAATCTCCTAGGGGACATTTAAATTTATATATAACGTTGGTTTTTTGCAACACCCCAATCGAGGGAGAGGAGTTATATCTAATGACCAAATTCGAGGTTTTAAACTTATTATAATATATAATAAATTATATTTTTTTATTAGGATCAGTGGGGAGTATGTTTTTGTGAATCAATGTTTTCATTAATTTTTCATCGGATTTATAATTGTAGTGCATTTGGTTACGATAAAAAAGTACTAGGGATACATACAACTATGGACAATACCTAAATCAATTCCCCCCGAATACGATAAAAGTAATACGGGAATTCGAACGGATCCAAAAGAGAATATGTAGGCATAAAATGTCTATTATGTTTAATGAAATTTGCATTAACGAAGAAATGCTGCCTAAATATACATATAACAATCATATATATATATATATATATATATATATATATATTTATATATATATATATATATAACAATCATATCTATATATCTATATATATATATATATATAACAATCATATCTATATATATATATATAACAATCATATCTATATATCTATATATATATATATATATAACAATCATATCATATATATATATATATATTTATATATAACAATCATATCATATATATATATATATATATATATTTATATATAACAATCATATCATATATATATATATATATATATTTATATATAACAATCATATCATATATATATATATATATATATTTATATATAACAATCATATCATATATATATATATATATATATAACAATCATATCATATATATATATATATATATTTATATATAACAATCATATCATATATATATATATATATATATATATAACAATCATATCATATATATAAATTATATATATATATATTTATATATAACAATCAT